>BHDV01021009.1:0-73533 GCA_005406045.1 Adoxophyes honmai
TGTCAGTGTCCCAGGGATCATTACTCGTCGATTGTTCTATAGTTTGAATTATGGCAAGATACATCAAGATTTTTTAGGATTATGGTGCGATACATCAAGAACTAGGGCGATACATCGAGAATTAGGGCGATAAATCTACAATTTGTCTGAATTATGGCACGATACATCGAGATTTTTAGGATTACGGCGCGATACATCGAGATTTTTAGAATCATGGCGCAACACATCGTTGATTAGTTACAATCATGACACTATACATTGACAACTAGCGCGACACATCTCGCATCAGTTATAATGATGGCATGAGACGCGGTGGAATGGGACGAGCAGTACCCGCCGCAGATGGGCGACGAGTACAGCCAGACCGTGCTCTCCACACCGCTCTACAGGTTCTTCAAGTACATCGAGAACCGGTCAGTGACAGGGCGATATATCGAGAATTAGCGCGATACATTGACAATTAGTTAGAATTATAGCAAGAGACACCGGGAACAAGCGCGATACATCGAGAACTAGCGCGATACATGGAAAACTAACGCGATGCATCGAGAATTAGGGGGACACATCGAGAATTAGTTAATATTATACCATGAGACATCGAGAACTAACGCGATACATTGAGAACTAGCGCGATACATGGAGAACTAACGCGATGCATCGAGAATTAAGGGGACACATCGAGAATTAGTTAGAATTATGGCACGATACATCGAGAACTAGGGTGATACATCGAGAATTAGAGCGATAAATCTAGAATTAGTTTGAATTATGGCAAGATACATCAGGATTTTTAGGTTTGTGGTCCGATACATCGAGATTTTTTAGGATTATGGTGCGATACATCAAGAACTAGGGCGTTTCATCGAGAACTAGCGCGATACATCAGGATTTTTTTTGTATTATGGGGCGATACATCGACAACTAGCGCGATACATCAAGAACTAGGGCGATACATCGAGATTTTTAAGGGTTATGGCACGATACATCGAGATTTTTAAGGGTTATGGCACGATACATCAAGATTTTTTAAGATTATGGCACGATACGTAGAGATTTTTACAATTATGGCGATATACATCGATGATTAGTTACAATCATGACACTATACATTGACACCTAGCGCAACACATTAGCAGCTAGCGCGACACATCAAGGATTATGGACGACAATGAAATACATCCATACATACATATTCTCACGCCTGTATTCCCAGGAGGGGTAGGCAGAGCACATGAATTCAAAAAATCCAGTGCCACGTTTAGCAAATTCAGGGCAACCAGATGGTCAAACGTGATATTGTGGTGACAGGTTGCTAGCTCATCGCCCACAATACACCAACCCTTTCCCAGAGTCGACTCTAACGACACCCACGGGAAGAAAGGGGGAGGTGCTATTCTAACCCGGCACCACACGGGTCAATGACAATGAAATACTGTTAGAAAAACGTAGTCAGCAAAAAAGAGCTTGTATCGAAACTGAAATTTTTGTTGTTTAGGTAACCCTGTCATCATCCCTATTATTTATATGTATATTATTTAACGTTTTTTACAGTGATGTGGCGAAACAGGTGATGAAAGAGCGAGGCTTGAAGAAAATTCGACTCGGCGTAGAAGGGTACCCTACCTACAAGGAGAAAGTACGCAAAAGGTAAGTGCTGACTTGCTTTTTTAAAAACAGTCAAGAGCGAGTCGGACTCTCGCTCGGGATTCCGTGCCATTATATTAGAGCAAAAAAATATCGTAGAAGTGGCTACAAAACGTGAAATAGTCGATTTTGAAGTAAAGTAAAAAACTCTTTATTGTAAAAAAAATGTATCATGCATGTCACATTTTTCCATGATGTAACTAATTTGGGGCAGCAGAGACGATAGAATTTTTGTGGGATCGAGTCTGCGGCGCACAAAAAGTCTGCATGGATTGTATATTATGCATTGTGCGTAAATAGGTAGCTATAAATCCATAGGTTCTATTTTCACAGACTAAAATCTCCGTCGCGGATAGTCTGTCGTCCGCGCAGGGCTCTAGAAATATGTATACATACATTTAATGTATATTTTTAACCCAATACATAAGCTTATAAAATACTTCTTTCCCAGGCCGGGCGGGCGAGCCGAAGTAATCTACAACTACGTCCAGCGGCCCTTCATCCACATGTCGTGGGAGAAAGAGGAGGCCAAGTCCCGGCACGTCGACTTCCAGTGCTTCAAGTCCAAGTCGGTCACCAACTTGGCGGAGGCCACTGCCGATCCCGTCATCGAGCTGGAGAACAGAGTGCGCGAGCTCGAGGTTGAAGTGCAGGTGAGAGAGTGTAAAAAACATACAGTCAAAGAATTTGATAACTGTGCCAGTTCGTACCTTTTCACAAGAAATGTCACTGTGACATACCAATAGCAATATGAAACTCATTATGAAAAGGTTCAAAGTGGCACAGGTATCAATTTTCTTGACTGTACCTACATACAGGTGTCATCATCATCATCATCATCATCTAGCCTATATACGTCCCACTCCAGGGCACAGGCCTCTCAGTATGAGAGGGCTTGGGCTATAGTTCCCACGCGGGCCCAGTGCGGATTGGGAACTTCACACACGACATTGAATTGCTTCGTCGCTGTGTGCAGGTTTCCTCACGATGTTTTCCTTCACCGAATAGCTCGTGGTAAATATCAAATTCAATACAGGTGTACCAAGTATTAATGTCAAGAGAGAGTCTAGAGATACTACTCCTGGGGGTATTCGAAAATTCGAATCGTCATGTAACTATAGCTTTCTTTTTTTTTTTTATACACTTTGGTGGAAAGTCATTATTAGCTACAGAAGCATGAATTGTTGAGATACATGCTTGATTTTCTTTCCGAATTGGTGAATGCATTGCAGACACAAATCAAAATCAAAACAGTCCCAAAAATATTACAAAAGATAACTAACTCCATTTGGGGATACAGGCTTGATGTATGTATGGATTTTTAATAGAGAAAAAGGCAGTCAAATATAAAATTTATTCTTATCTGAAAGCGTATTTTTTGCTATAGTATTTCCAATGTGAAGATGAGATTTTTGCAGTTAGCATATGATGTTATCTGTCTGTTCCTCAGGCCGAGCCGCCACCGGAGCCCCCGGTGGAAGAGGAGCCGCAGTGACCGGCGCGGCTGGCCGGCCTGCTGGCCGCGCTCTGCGGCCCGCGGCCCGGGCTGCCCGGCATCCGGTGCACTGCCGGCTCGTGAACCGACGGCAGCCGGTACACTGCCGACTGGGTCTATTGAGCTGATAGTTCAACTTGAAATGGTCGTTTGTGCTGCTTATCAATCTGAAGTTCGTATACAGAGGTCTTTAAAAAACTATTTAGTTCGTCAGGTAGTTACCAAAAATTAGTGTCCAACCGAAGGTACAATTTTGGCCGAAGCCGAAGCCGATTAATCGGTTTTCATCAAAACCTTCGCCCGAAGCCGAAGCCGAAGCCGAAGGTGTGTTGACCCCATGGTGACCCTAAGAAATACGAGAATTTGCTAATATTAAAAAAAACGGCAGTAATTTATGCGCAGTTTTCGCTTCTAAATCAAATGTGACTATGTTGTTATGTTATGTGTTGTCAGTAATTTATGTAATTAACTGCAAGTAATGCGATCGGGCCGGCGAAACACTGCTCTGCTAAGCGCTGCGCACTATCCCTCTCGCTCTGGCATCGTTGGTCCAATTTCAAATCACAACTTGCAAACCTTCGGCTTCGGCCAAAGCTTCGGCCAGAAATTGGCCGAAGGTGGTCTTTTTGGCCGAAGGTGGCCGAAGCCGAAGCCGAAGCTTCGGTCGGACACTGCCAAAAATATTACACACGTATTTTTTATTTTGTTCGTCAAACGAGAAATGATACAGCGGTTAAAAGTTTCGCGTGACGTCACGCCTAGGTCCTAGGTCACAACCCTGGAAGTTAGATGATGACTTTTGTCGATGTTTAGTTACTTGATAAAAGAAAAAAAAATGTGTCTCATATTTTTCCATAGTCTATCTAACGGACTAATTTAGTATGATCATATTTTTAATTATTATATCGGTTAACTGATACTTACACTGAGTTGTAACGTGTGGCAAACGGCTCAAGGTAATCGCGTTCAACTTTGCTACCATGCCAACTTAAAAAGATCAATTGTGCTAGTGTAACAACCACCATAAGTCATCTCTGCTAGCATACAACCACAACAATAATGGTGTAGCGACCATAGCGCCACCTATCATCACGTATAAGAACTTCTTCCACAGATGTCAACTGTCAAAGTGTCTTACATCGCGCTAACGATATTTCAAAGATCGGTTGCATAAATACGACTTCCAACTTTCTCTCTGTGGACTTCGGTCCCCAGGCATAACATCTGCTTGGAGAGATCTCTCTATTGAAGTCTTACCCATATTGGTGACCCTTCCTATAACTATAGATGGCGCTAGGATCGTTATCGTTACAATGGCAGTGGACACAAATACTTTTGAATGTAACAAAAATATAGTCCTTTTTATAAGTAGCCGGCTATTTTGGCAAACGAAAGATGAAGACGGCATTTATTTCTCTCTCACTCAGCTACGTATATCGGAAAATAAGTACATTATTACTCGTATTTTTAATTAAATTTGTTTTTATACTGTCTTACCGTGTTTTAACGTAAATACGCGGGTTTACTGACAGTTTCGAAGCAACTTTTTCGCTAAATGTAGTAATTTTCGAGATTGCAATTTTACTTTTTTTATCCTCATCATTCGTTTGCCACAGCTCGCCGTCGGTATTTGCAATTGTTTAGTCAAGCTTTATGTCAAATCGGTCTTTGGGAATGATTAGAAATGGCCAGTTATTTTGTATTATTACCACGCCAACTTATACATACATATTCTGACGCCTGTATTCCCAAGAGGAGTAGGCAGAGCACGTGAATTCAAATGTCCGGTGCCACGTTTAGCAATTTTAGGGTAACCAGATGGTTAAACGTGATATTGCAGTGACAGGTTGCTAGCCCATCGCCCGCAATACACTAACCCTTTCCCAGAGTCGACTCTTACGACACCCACGGGAAGAAAGGGGGAGGTGCTATTCTAACCCGGCACCACACGGGAAAGCAACCAACTTATCTGTTTACATTAAATACATTAAAGAACAACGTATTATAGTATATTAAAAGCAGAGGTACACAATAGGTAGGTCGTATGCTAAAGATCTCTTGCAGGCAACTTTTGGGGTATTGAAAAGTTGAATGTAAAATTGTCACTTACAATTGACTGATAACTTGTTGCCGTGGTATTTTGAGTTTTAGCTATGGAAAAATAAGTACTACTTCTGAATGTACAGAGTTTGCTACATTTTTAGTATTTCTCTATCAAAGGCCGATTTTTGTGTAGTAATTTAGATAATTGTTTATAAAATTATAATTACACTTTAATATACTTATGTTTAGACGTCAGAATCTCTGGGCCAATTTTTTTGACAGGTTAAATTGATATGGGAATACTCTGTCAAGAAAAATTGATTCACTGTTTACGTCTACTGATGTTTATTGTGTTTATATTTATATTATTATATATAATTGATAGAGCACGAAACGCGAGGTTCTTGAGAACCTTATTTCGACAGGGATAAGGTGTAATTTTAAAAGGCACAACACTATGTGCCAGTTATATGTAGAATTGACGGAGTTTTTTATATTGTATATACTTTTGTCCTTTAAAGCTTAGAGAAGGATGCAGCTATAGTTTAGAGCGAGAAACTATATTCCGCTAAAGATTCAAATACTACACACACAATCACGCCTGTATTCCCAAACGGGGTAGGCAGAGCACGGGAAACATTGGACAGACAAACCATGACTATTTCACGGATTCGTACTCACATAGAGGATAGAACCTATAGAGAAACAATGTTCGCAACCCCGGTCCGCAAATAGTTTGTTGATTTCAACATACTAAACGTCACCGTCACTGTCACAGAAACTGTACAGAGCCAATAACAGTAGAGAAAAAGGCACTAGCGTTACGCGCGATCTTGGACCGGCCAATAAGAGCACAGCGATCACTTCAATTGTTTTGCGGAATAATTTCCGAACAACCAAGATGACATTAGTACTCTATAGGTTATATCCTCAATGCGTACCCACTTCTAGCATAATTTTAAAACAGGTGAAAGAGGTATTTTAGTGAGAGGTTGCTAGCCTGTCGCCTTAATTTTTTTTGACCTATATCTTTGGTCGGTACGACGTTCCCGTGTGGTGTCGGGATAGAATAACGCCCCTCCATTTCTTCCGTGGATGTCGTAAGAGGCGACTAAGGACATAGGTTAAGGTATACTTTAGGCGATAGGCTAGCAACCTGTCACTATTCTACCTCTTCCATCTTTGCAAACCTAAAACTAAGCTATAAGTGGCTGCGAAGCGTGATATAGTCATAATCATGGTTTTGTCTATGTCAAGTTTCGTGTGCTCTGCCTACCCCATTTGGGAACACAGGCGTGATTGTATGTATGTATGTACGACGTCCACGCAAGAAATGGATAGGTAATATATGTTGACTAATGATCTTTTTATCTGAATAATAAAAATATCAACTCGATGTGATGAATACTAGTACAGCACTGGGGTACTTTATACGCGATATATCTTCTCTCTCTATCTTATAGCTGTGTCTCAAATATTATAATATTATGTCCTGCTCTAGCCAAACGAGAAAGACAGAGACATCAAATGCTTTTCGTTCACCGGGTGTAAAAATATATGGCCCAAGGCATAAATACTTTTGCGCTGCATTTCCACTGCATTGTGACTGATAACAACTGAAGTATAAATTTGACCGCCAAAGACGCCATATCACGTCATCGCAAGTCAGTGCCCGTGACGCCACGACGTTAAATGGCGCGTCGAACTTATTGCGAAAGAACTGAAATATAAAACGCTGCAACATTTTTTCTACGTTTACTTTATTTATAGGTAGTGTAAGTTATTTTATACCTAATTTAAATAAAATAATACAGCACCATTCGAAAAAAAACAAGCATTATCTAAGAGCCGACTGACGGCTTTGGCGTTAGGAGCACAGCGTTTCACTTCGCGCTTTGGCGGTCAAAAGGTTAAATACTACCTATAACTTTCTCTGTGGACTTCGGTCCCCAGGCATAACATCTGCCAGGAGAGATCTCTATTGGAGTATTTACCCACAAGCCATAACCATATTTTTCCAGAATACTATAGGTTTATTTGTCAATCTCATGTAAGGAAAATACAATAGACAGAAAATTTGATAATTTGGGAATTGGTACTTCAGAAATCGGGTAAATCGGCAATAGGCTAGTAGACAAAAAAAAACTATTTAACCCTTTCCTGCCGGGGTAGCGATTTTTTAACGAATTTACGCTTTTGAACTTTATTTTCATAACTAGCTGTGCCCGTGACTCCGTTCGCGTGGAAAAGTGACTTTCGGCAATTTCCCCCGTTTTTTCCACATTTTCCGGTACTTATTAGCTCCTATTAGTCGCAGCGTGATGTTATATAGCCTAAAGCCTTCCTTGACAAATGGTCTATCCAACACAAAAATATTTTTTCGATTCGAATCAGTAGTTCCTGAGATTAGCGCGTTCAAACAGACAAACAAACAAACAAAACTACGCTAAAGGATCGTCAGGTGCAGCGTGCAAAAAGTGATTTCGTACTTAAGATATTGGGCGAAAAAATGTAGTGATACTTCCAAGTTCCGTAAGGAGGGAAAGGGTTAATCCGTCAGATAGATGACCAAAAAATATTGTACACATATTTTTTCTTTTATTTGACAAACGAAAAATTACTATAATACAGCGCTTAAAAGTTTCGCGTGCACACAAAGCCACAAAGCACAAGCCCCCACTCCGGAAGTTTAATGATTTATAACAGGGGTCACCAAATGGCGGACCGCCGACCCATTGTATGCGGACCGAAAAAATATAATCTACATTCATCTTCAGGATTTAAAGTCAATAGTTTGCAAAAATGACATATCTCTCTCATTGATATTATGTAAATTGTAATAATTACCTTTGTTCATTTTTTTTTATTAAATGTGTGGACCGCGAATGTCATTTCATTTTTTTAAATGGACCCCGTGTGAAACTAGTTGGTGACCCCTGATCTATAACTTTGTCGATGTTTAGTCATTTGATAAAAGAAAAAATGTGTGTCATATACTTCTAAAATCTGTTATAACTTATAACGAACGGACTATTTAGTTTTTTTTTTCTAATCCAGTACACAGGCCAGTATTTAGGGGCAGTTGCAGTGCAGTCGGAAAGCAGTTCGTCTGCAGCAGCATTTGAAACAATTGCGTAGTGTTTTAGTGTAAAATGTGCGCTTTTGTTGATTTGTATGTAACATATGTTGTATAGCTTGTTTTTACCAAATCTATTCCAGTAACTGTGTTCTATTTTATAATAAAGGATCTTTTACAAAAACGTTGTTTTCGTCTATTTTAGTTACTGTCCCAAAAATTTCACAGGACAAATTCTGCGAACTAAAAATCTACGCACGGCGTTGAAGATGTTTATGCGTTGCGTTGAACATACTTATGCGTGGCATTGAACATGCTTGTACAGTCACGAACCGGGATTGTTGAGCAACTTGCCACTGTTCGCAATTTAAACGTGTGATGCAATTTAGATGTCAGCTATTGGATTAGTATTACGCGACCAAGTTACAAACAGGTAAGTGGCTCTGCAATCCCTGTTCGCGATGGTACATGGCGTTGAACATCCTTATGCGTGGCGTTAAACACGCTCACGCATAGTGTTTAACATGCTTATTCATTGCACGTGGCGTTGAACATGCTTAAGCTTAGCGTTGAACGCACTTATGCATGGCATTGAATATCCTTGTGCATGGCGTTGAACGCACTTATGCATGGCGTTGAACACGCTTACGCATAACGTTGAACATCCTTATGCACAACGTTGGTCGAGGTCATGAAAACTAGAGACTAAAAATAAAAGCCACACCGAAACATCACTGTACTTTATTACATAGCAGTGCCTAAAGATCATCAATAACACTTAGCAAATATGCTTAGAACACTATATCTAAAAGTATACACTTACACAAACTTAAGTAAACCGTCCAAATGACTACTAGCGCGGTGCATTTGCCAGACCATACATACAAACAATAGGCGTCCGATAATTATATGAAGTCCGACGATTATAATTCGACACAATTCACGGCAATAGAAAAGGCTGTTAAACATTTACAATTTTATTTAAAGTATTGCTTAAAGGAATAAAAATAACGTGTAAAACTACAGGTTCACTTACCTGTTTTGATAAAAAATAAGCGACAAGAGAAAACTTGAGATTTACTTGCGGATTAAGTAACGAACAGTGCCATCTGTTATTAATGCCAAGAACTATCACGCATAAGCGGCTAGAGGGAGCCACTGAATTAGCTCAGAATTACAAGATAGCAATTCAAAATTGGTCTTTTTGGTTGCGCCTCCAACGAGTAAGGATACATTATATTTCTTTCCGCTCGTTCCCTAAATATCAGAATTGCAAAATACTAGATTGCCGACATACCTGCTCATCAAAATATCAGATTCCCGGAATACCAGATTTTCTTTATACTAAGTGCGTTTTTATTACAGTTCTGTAAAGTACTATGTTCTCAATACACCATTTTCCAAAACCGAATTCCTCTAATACCAGATCACGAAAACACCAGGCTCGCAAAGGCTGTTTCGATATAAAAACGGACATAGTTTAAAGAATATCTGGTATTCCGGTAATCTGATCTTTTGATAAGCAGGTAATGTCGGCAATCTAGTATTTTGCAATTTTGATATTTAGGGAACGAGCGTTTCTTTCGCAGAAATCACCAAAAATCTGACAGTTTATAAACACAACTAATCAAGATAAATCTGACTCAAAATACACTTGTTCAGCTGTTTTTTCCGTTCGGAACGAAAATACGCAAACCTAACATGGTCGATGTGGCAAACACCGCTAGTGGATCTTAGTTTTTACATATTTACACATTTGAATGTCTTCTTTTCACTCCTATAGTTTATTTATTTAAGTAATTAACTATATGTAAACAAACAAAGGATAAAATTTAATGTTGAAATAAATTACTCTTATAGCAAGTAAACATTATTCTTCATATGAAAATAAGACTAAACTATGTTCTAGTTTGGTTGATTATATTGTACATAAAGCTACATAACTCGGAATAACCGCCAACCAACATAGTCTACAGTCATAACAGGTTGTTTTACTTATGAGTCGATAAAAACAAAAAAATAAATAGTCATGTCATGAGTAATAATAAGAGTGACTTATTTTGTGACTGTATTATGTTCTCATTGATTAGTTATTATGTTGATTTTGTACTAAGTACTTATGAGTAATTATTTGAAGTAACAGAGAAAAATATTAATTACAGATAATTTTCATTTATAGCTTAGTTTCTTTACATTTAGTTAATTAAATAAACAAACATACTATAGTGGAAGTCCCTTAACTTCCGCTTACACATCCAGGAGACGCCTGTCTCTTTCTAAATAGAGACATTAGAAAGAGAGGCAGTCTAACTCGCTGAGCCTACGCCAATCCTTACTTATTGCATCTTTTTTCAAAAGAAGCTTCTTAATAAATGTAGGTATGACAATCAAATGAGATCTCAATTATCCGGGATAGCGCATGATATCATTGAATGTACAATATCTCTGCATATACAGGTATGAATGACTATTTTATTTTAGGAGGCTATAGGTTTGTAGGTCTACGGCAAGCGTGTTTAACACAGCAAGGCGCAGAGATGCGCGCGAGATAGACTACACCTGTCACTGTCTAATTAGAGACGTCAAAGTGACAGTTTATACAATGCTAAGCCTACTGAACGGTACAAAGCAATATTTTTACCCCCATACATGTTCGGGAATGGACTCTCTGTACGTAGTAGGTACTACTATCTATTTTGTGGTAAGTGCTGCGCATGCGCTATGAATCAAAGTCGATCGGAGGCAGTGGAGGGGCGTGGCGCTTCTTGGCCGAGTCCAGCTTCGTTTCTTGAGATACTGCGAACAAGTAAGCGAAAAAACTATTGTACAAAAAGAACCGTGATGAAGTTCACACCTCTCCTTTTTTTTCTCGTGGATGTCGTAAGAGGCGACTAGGGGAATAGGTTCAGGTATATCTTAGGCGACAGGCTAGCAACCTGTCACTATTATACTTGTTTCCTCAAAACCTAAAAAAAATATGCTTTAACACATTCAGAACCAAGAACCCGGCTCCCGGGTTCTTCAAAACATTCGCCAGATACCGAGAACCCGGGAGCCGGGTTCATTTTGTACTGGCTATAGACTACTCGGTTCCGCGCAAATGTTTTGATTTTAGGCGTGGTCGTGAATGTGTTAAGTGGCTTGAAGTGCCATTAGGGAATACAGCCTACAGGCGTGATGTATGTATGTACCTACTATCGAACCAACTGATGCCTGATCCACCGTAGAACGTTGTCACAATAAACGTAATAAAGTTTTCCTTTGTCAAGCAATGCAATGTCACTATGACGTTCACTGTGAATAGGTTCTATGGTGGGTCAGGAATCAATTGGTTCGATGGTACTTACAAGACTTTACTTCAAGAATGGACCTTCCGTACATATACCCATTCTGTGGTTCTAAAGGCCGGTCGCGGAGCACAGCGAAATTTAACCGGTAACCCGCTGCTATCTATCTCTGTAACACGCGAGTAATATTGCCCTCACGCTCGCACTTGAGCACTGAGCGTCTAGTGTATTGAAAACGGCGATCAACTCGATATCGAAGTCGTTTGCGAGTTATCGCAAAATTGTATGGAAACTTGAGACAGCGCCGCCAGCGGAACGTTTGCACAACTGTCACGAACGAGACGTTTCCATACAATTCCGCGTTAAGTCGCAAACGAATTCGATATCGAGTTCATCATCCTTTTTAATACACTAGACGTACTGCTTACACGAGCGCGAGGGCAACATTAATGCACGCGTGCGACACAGTTAGGGCCGGCGCTGACTGCCGGCATGGCACGGCGTGGCAAAGGATTTTGTTACTGATCTGAGAAAGGCCGCGGCATGCCACAGCGTGCCGAAGCGTTTCACGGGTTATATTTTTGGATGCTGCGGCACGATTTGCCGTGCCGTCCTCTGCCATGCCGGCAGTGAGCGCCGGCCCTTAGCAACGGGTCAACGCTCAAACTTCGCTGTGCTCAGTGACCGGCCTTTAACTACGACACTCACTCCTAGACGACGCGTGCCGGAACAGCCGCGGCAGGATGACGCGCGACGGCGAGATGCGGCGGCGCGGCGCCGGCGAGGCGCCCGACGCGCTCGACGCCACCGCCGACACTGTCGGACGACAAACTAATGAACTTCAAAATCTAATCTGACAGATGTTACTATCTTAACTACGAAAATAGAGGACAGACCAACTAGAGAAACAATGATGGCCACCCAGTTCCGCAAACCGTCAGTTTATTACCACTTACAAATTGTCACAGAAACTGTAAAGAGCCAATAACCATAAAGGAAAAAGCCACTGCGTTACGCGCGATCTTGGGCCGGCCAATAAGAGCACGGGGAACGCCGCCATGGTTTGGCGGAATCGTCTTCGAACAAATCCAATGGCATTGACTCTCTATGGGGTCTGTCCTCTATGACTATGAATGACGAATTTGAATTGGTAAAGTTAATAAAGATAGAAATTAAAAACAAAGTGTTCATTACTCAAATGCTTTTGAATTTTAAGACAACACTCAGTTTTTCCTTTTGGTGACGAACGCCCGTCTATTGTATGAACACCACTAACTGTTGCGGGCGCGTGCAACGGACTTTAATCCGCGCGGCGGGCGTCCGCTCCGTGCGCACGACAAGTTTTTTTTTTTGGACGGACTGTTGCAGTTGGCCTCAGATGGCCTTTACTGCTTATATTACCGGAGAGAGGCGAGCCGTCAGAGGGACGGCTCAGCAAGGGGGGAGTTTAAACTTAGCATGCCAAAGGGTGCTCCTATTGAGCCGGCCTCGGCTTTGGACGCTAAGGGAGAGTTTATGCAAACAATCGGATTTTCCGCGCACGACAAGTGCATACCGAGTGGACTATTCATTACACTGGTAGTGCTAAATTACGCGTGGTTGGGCTGCCTGTCCACTGGAGCAGAGCGAGGCAGCGGAGCGGTGAGCGAGATAAAAACCTACCAATAGAATTGCACAAATCTCCGCTCCTCTTTAGTGGATGCGATTCTATTGGAGGACTTTTATCTCGCTCACCTCTCACCTATCTGCTGCCTTTGATGCCGTCCTCTGACTCGCGCCAAAAAACCGACACAATACGGAGCGGTAAGGCATGACAAGGAGCGAGACGTGTGGCGTGACGAGTCGTTGCCACACTACGTCTCTGCCTCCTTTCCTCGCTACTTCTTCGTCGTTTGTGTGCAGGCCGGTAACACAACTCACCCCTATGGAACATGAGCTGCGTGGCGTGGCTTGGCCGCTCGCGCCTCACGGCCGCGGCGCCGCCGCACGCGCCGCCCACAGCCAGCACGGCGCCCACCACCACGCAGCACGCCGGCCACTTCCACCACTGTCAAAACATTTATAAATAATGAAAACTCATATTTGTTGTTACCTAAATTGCTACCCCTCTTACTGCTTTTGGGATAAGTCCACCTTTGTACTTATTTTGCAACCTATCTGTATTCCTATTCTTTGTACAATAAAGAGTTTTTTACTTTACTTTACTATGCACAACAGTAGACTTAGCACAGAATCACGACTAGACGCGCGAGATAGACTACACCTGTCACTGTCTAAGGGCCGGCGCTGACTGCCGGCATGGCACGGCGTGGCAAAGGATTTTGTTACTGATCTGAGAAATGCCGCGGCATGCCACAGCGTGCCGAAGCATTTCACGGGTTATATTTTTGGATGCTGCGGCACGATTTGCCGTGCCGTCCTCTGCCATGCCGGCAGTGAGCGCCGGCCCTTACTATAGAAAGACAGACCGCGTAACTAAGTCATCGCCCGCGCGGTACAGAGACGCGGGGGGAGGATGAAACAGGGGTGGAAAGACGCGCGGGCGGCAGGCGCTTTCTGACAACAGCTCATTCCAGTCGCGACGCGGCTCGCGATCGCAAGTGCTAACAGCTACCAGACAAATTTTTTGAAAGGGACACATGAGATTTAGTTCTCAACATAAGTCGAAGTATGTTCGACCATAAAATTAATAATCAATGCAAGATTTTTTTTTTAACATAAACTAATAACGTAATGTATACGACAATATTATGAATTGACTTATAATAAACCAAGAAACTTATTTAAAAATACTATTGCATGTGACAACCCTACATGGCGCAGTCGCTAGTCGCAAACGGGCGTCAGTAAGTTACGTACATCGTACCTGCGCAGGCGCTTGCGCCGGCCGGCGTCGGGGAGCTCCGGCGCCGTCGCCAGCGCCACTGCGAACAAAAATCAGCCTTAGAGTGCTTGCATTAAGGGACAAATTTCCGGCAGGGATGGATGTGCGCGGATCGGTACTGACTGGTGCCGGTATAATATTAATTTATTTACTTTGGTGCTTCCTTATAAAGAAACAGGTTTCTGATTTACTTGTTTCTTTATGTAAGTTGTCCCTGCATCGGTTGGTTCTGTAATACTTACTCTTTTCTCGTGCAGGATGCTGTCCAGATAGACAATTTAAAAGTCTTTACTTATTTTTTATAATTTAAATCTTTCTAGAACAGCTTTTGTTTTAAAAGATTTCTGAAAAATCTGGACATCATTCTTTGGGAGATTCCCTTGACGCGCGCCTTACTATAAACTAGAGTTTTTATAAACAAATTGTAATCTTAATACAGTTGAAAAGAAGTTAAAACGTGTTATTTAATTCGTTGCTAGAGAATTTGCTAAGTTAGAAGCAATATCGACCCCGTAAGATCCAGTACCTCAGTTTAAAGCTCCTCAAGCTCTCCCCCTCACAGTACCGACCCGACAACCAGCCTTACACGCACAATAAGTAACTGAACAACGTACAGTCAGGGAAATTGGATGTTTAGCAGGTTGAGATACTTCTAAAATTGGCCTTATTACTATTTCCAGCCAGTTGCATGACATAAAATACTCAATATTGAATTTCATGGTGAAGTTTGTCCTATAATGCGAACAAATTATGAAGGCGGTCAACCTGCTAAACATTCAGATTCCCTGGCTGTACTAAAGGTCCATTCCCAAACAAAGTCATGTTCATGCATAAAAATTTGCTGTCTCTGTCTACCATTATCTGCTGATACGCAAAATTGAAACTTATGGCGCGACTCGAGCGTTAATATTCCGTTGAACGCTGCTGCCTCAAAACTGCTATTGTCTAACAAACTAAAAATCAACATCAGTTTCAATTTGAAATTGAAACATTTGGTATCACGTAACGTAACGTCATTGCAACCGAAGCGGGTGCATTTTGCTGGAAACCTAAAAAAACCAGCCTGTCCTACAATCTATAATCTATACTTAATCTATGTAGCGTTTTGTGTGCTCTGCCTGCCCCATTTGGGAATACAGGCGTGATTGTATCTAAGTATGCTGGTGTCTTACTGCATATCCTCAGCTTGGTGAGGAGCACGAAGCCCTTTGGGCAGGAGATCACCACCTCGATATCACCCGGCACCACTGTGAACGGCGCTTGGTTGATGATGTTAGGATCTGTGGATAAATAGTTGTTCCTTGTAAATATTTGTAGTCACTTTGGGTAGGTACGGAACCCTAAAAATCCTAGATTATGTGCACCAGATTTCAAGTCAATCAGACCAACCGTTGAATAGTTCCCTCCATCGGAGACAACCCCGGCTGGGCCACCAGAATATTGTTGTCCACTACCGGAATATTGTTGTCATCCGATTTACTCAACTTCAACAAAATTTCCGCACAATCGGTATACGGGAAGTGGGTCAAATTTAACTTGCAAGATTTGATTACACACTAATAAGCAAACATCGGGACAGGTGAAGCTAAATAAAAGCTTGTAAAAATGACTCCTAGGGTTTTCCATTACTTACCGTTGGACAAAGTCATGGACAGCACCAACCGACGGCTGCTGTCCGTGGTCGGCGTCAGCGTCACGTTGCAGCTGCTGCGCTCCACCACCACTGCAAGAAGCCATCATCGTCATCATTCTCTCACAGTCATCCACATGATTGTCGATCTTCAAGAGATAGGTTCCTTGTAGCCTGACCAATCTTTCACGAGGATACCCTTGACATCAAACTTGTCTAGATTTTTGTATTAGCGAATTTTGGTAAAGCGATGCACGAACTTCCACTAGTTAAAATAGTACTGTCATTACGTAGGAATTAATGGCAAAGAAATGCAAATGAACCGAGAAAGCTGAATTTTTGAAGACAGGTTTTTTGACAATAACTCGGCTATACGACGAGATACGATAGTTTTTTGTAGCTCTTTTTATGCTCTATAACTTATGCGTAAAACATTTTTGCGTAACATGCATTGTTATTGAGATTCATTTGCATTTCAAAATGTATATATTCCTGCACTAAAAGCCTTAAAAAAGTTAGGCGATGTACACACTGCCACGCACTACATAGCGTAGTGCTGGAATGTGTGTTGTAACGTTGCTTGTACTCTCCGTTTGTAGAGAAAACACGCACACTCCAAGATACAATTTTGCGAAAATATGGCTTAATTTTTTTTTGTCGTTTCAGAATCCTACAAAAGTTTATAAAATTTCCTATGAAATTTTACGGATTTTCTTATTTTCCAGTGACACAATATGTGCGCACGCACCTCGTATCCTGGCGAGCAGCGGCGCGCTGTTGGCGGCGACGACGGCCAGCGAGCTGTGCGCGTCGCGCGCGCACTCGATGCCGCACGGCGGCGCGCGCCGCGGCAGCCGCATCGTCGAGCGGAACGACAGGAGGGACGCGTTGCTTGCCTGCCGAAAACAACAGCTGGTAACAAACGTTGAGGACCTACGCTAGCTGACGCGTACTACCCTCGACGTACAGTCACCAGCACCAATATCTGATACAGTAAGACTGCAAAAACATCTGATACGACTCTATTACTAGGGGCAATAGGATGTGTCAGATATTTTTGCACGCTCTGTTGTGGCAGATATTAATTCTGGTGACTGTAAGCCCGCCTCATAAGAAGTTGTACGAACACAGCTAACTAGCGCGGGCGCACACCACGGACTGACTAAATATTGCGTTCTGCGCAGGCACGTTGATAAAAACATTCTGGTATTATAAAACTAAGACATTATAATAGTGATCATTAACAGCTAGACCTTCTAACATTTGGATAAACCTACTTGTGGAAAACTTGGACCTAGGTCACATTATGCCAACTGTCCTATACTTTATTGCTTATGAACGTAGCACCATACCAGGTCAATCAGGCAGCGGGGGCGGTCGATCTTGACAGAGCAGGAGTCCGACAGGCAGCCGACGTCTGTCATCTGCGGTCCGAGCTCATACATCACCTTCAGCTCCTGAAATACATGGAACCAGTGTAGCAGCTGTTTGACAAACTAGTGCGCGACCCTCCCTGGGAACGAGGCTGGGCGGGGGGGAGGTACAGTCACCACTACAGGCGTAGCCAGGATTTAATTTCGTTGGTGGGGGAGGGCGGGGTTGAAGGAAAAAATCAGTCGTACGAAGGGTTTCGTGCTATTCATCGCCCAATCACACCATATTTCAATTGTCTAAGTGTTACCATTATTTATATCGACCCAAAGACACCAAATCAAGATTGTTGTATGGGAGCCCTCCGTTATTTTAATATCTAAACTTTTCGGAGGTGGTTTGAACCACAAAACCTCCCCCTGGCTACGCCCATGGTCACCAGCATTATTATCTACCACGGCGGAGAGCGGAAAAATATCCTGTAATAGAGTCTTGTCAGATATTTTTGCAGACGTATTGTGTCAGATACTGTTGCTGAGGACTGTATACAGATGCTAGCGGGGCTGCGGGGTGGGGAGTATCCTCGCGAGGTACTGGCATCCTATAGTCTTCGATATCAATCTTGGAAAGATTTTTTGTAGTGAGGTTAAGTCACATAGAAAAACAAACTAAGGCAGTTGTCCCACCGCCACAGTTGAGCGCTAAACCAGAAACAAGTGAGCGAGCGGCGAGCGAGTGTTAGCACCAATAATTTTGTCGCTCGGATAAAGGCGAGCTAAGCTATTAGAGAGAGAAAAAAAACCGTGGTAGCCCAACGGTTCAAACTGTGGCCTCTCAAGTAGAGGGTCGTGGGTTCAAATTCAAACCCCGGGCTCACACCTATGAATTTTTCAGAATTTATGTGCGATATCGAATTTGATATTTATCACGAGCTATTCGGCGAAGGAAAACATCGTGAGGAAACCTACACACAGCGACGAAGTAATTCAACGTTGTGTGTGAAGTTCCCAATCCGCGCTGGGCCCGCGTGGGAACTATAGCCCAAGCCCTCTCATACTGAGAGGAGGCCTGTGCCGTGCAGTGGGACGTATATGTATAGGCTGATGATGATGAAGTTATTAGAGCTGAGACTCGCTGCTCGCCCACTAGTTCGCTCATCGTCGGCGGTGGAACAAGTGCCTAAGTGCGAGGTCGACTACAGCTGTCCCTGTCTAACAGGAGACGTCAGAAAGTGACAGGTAATGATACCTGTTCTTCTGAGTCTTCTATAGCTATGCCCACACCAGTGCGCTTTCGCGTTTATCTTGCGTCTTCCTCTGACGCATGCCCGTGCAACCACCAACAACAGCGCATGCCGCCAGCGCGTCTCCATTGAGGACGGATCTAGTTTCAGCGCATGCGTTGTGGTTGCACGGGCATGCGTCAGAGGAAGACGCAAGGTGAACGTGAAAGCGCACTGGTGTGGACTTAGCCTATTACTAGACTTACGTAGTCGCTGCACGGGCGGTTGCTCACGTACAGCGGCGTGGTGATGACGTCGTAAATGGGGAGCGAGACCACGCGCACCCCCGTCGAGTTTATCACAGTGTTGCCCTGCAAAACCGTTAAATTATCTTTTAAATTATTTTATGGTCTTTCTGAGAAACATTTAATTCACTTTGTAATAGTGACAGAATTCGCATTGTAACAAGAATTGCATGAAAAAATAATCAAACCAACAAAAAATCGTTTTCGATACAAGCTTTTTTTGCTGACTCTACTTTTTGCCAACTGTACTTCCTTGTCATCCACCCTAGGTTATGTGCACCAGATTTTCAAGTCAATCAGATCAATCGTTGAAGAGTTCCCTCCATCGGAGACAGTCCCGGCTGGGCCACCAGAAGTCTACTACCGGAATATTGTATTGTCATCCTAGTTACGTAGATATACCAAGTTTCAGCTCAATTGGTCTATTGGAAGTGGATCAAATCTTCCTTGCAAGGTTTCTAAGCATACAGAACATACTTACATACAAAACTGAAGTTACTTGAAAAAAAAACAGGCTACCAATATTGACAATTCATCTTTATCAGTGTTAGGGGTCATCCACAAAGTCCGTCACACTTTTAGCATTATTTTGTGACACTTGAACAAAATTCCAGTAAAACTCATAGTTGAATGTGTGACATAGGAAAGGGTATATTTCCCTCACCTGTCCACAGCTGTAGTTGGCGCTGTTGGCAGGCTTAACCGCGGTGATGACGAGCTGCTCTCCGTCCACCATCACGTTGTCCTGTGCATGTGGCGTGTCCACCCACCAGGTCAGCCGGCCCGGGCAGTCCCGCTTGGGTGTGCAGGTCAGGATCACGGTCTCACCTTCTATGGCGAAGACCTGGTTCTGCAAAAGAAGACTTATTTTAGTGAGGAGGTAGCAAGAGACACTTTTGTCCTATATCATTTGCCTGAACGGTTTTGTCCTCACGGCCGTTAGCTTCCATAATTTCCCATAATTCAAAGAAACTAGTTAGAGTCCAATAGGTTTAGGTTACATTTGTTGAATCAACAAGACCATACATAGCGAAGCTTCAAAATAATTGTTATTGAAATAAAATGTTTAAGAATATTACTGATATTATGACATATGTATGACTGTTAGGACAAATGATCATTATGACATAGAATAGAATGTTGAGGAATGAAAAAATATGTTAAAAAAACGCAAGGGATCTAGATATTCCAGATAGGTATAGTCTTGACTCAAGACTCTGAGTATTTTACTGCACTTAAGCAACGGCAAACTTTGCAGCAAGAGACATCTGAATTAAGTGATGCCAGCGTGAAAAAATGCATTTACAGATTTTTCGCAATATGGTCAGCTTTTATTACCTGGTCAAGTTATAATGATTTTGAATTATCAAACTCGCCTTCTTACCTTAGGAATATCAATGGGCGGTAGACCCCTCATCTCCTCAGCGATTCTCGCCGTCGCATTAGTCGCTCGTTTCACTCTATTCCCTTCAACGCTTCTGTATATCCCATATTTATCTTTAACCATGGTCTCAAACCCATCATCAGGGTCAGCATTAGCCACCAAACTGTACGCATCACTTCTCTCTTCACCGTCATTCGTTTCACCAGAATCATCAACTTTGTCATTGCTTTCAGCATCAACATTCTGCAGCGTCTCTGCTCTTTTGTTGCGTATCCAGTCAAATCTCCCTTTGCCCTTTATCTTATCCAGGATCTCGTCCTTGGAGAAGCAAAAGAACTTGTTGGCCCGGCATTTGATGAAGAAGAAGTCTGGCGCGTCGATGTACTTGTAGCAAGTCATGGACTTGATGAACCGGTCGTAGTACTCCGTCTTCATCTGCTGCTGGCAGTAGAGGAGGTGGGCGAAGGTGTCTTGGAGGTCACAGACCTGCGTTGGAGGTTCACACGTCTCTTGAAGCAAAGGATGGGTGTTAGTGAACTCGCTAAAAATTAACATACATACAATCACGCCTATGTTCTTAAATGGGGTAGTTTAACATTGACAAACATAGACAAAACCATGATTATGACTATTTCACGCCTCACAGCTACTTCTAGCATAGTTTTATGTTTGCAAAGATGGAAGAGGTACAATAGTGACAGGTTGCTAGCATGTTGCTTAAAGCATGCCTAATCCTTAGTCGCCTCTTATGATATCCACGGAAGAAATGGAGAAGTGTTATTCTAGCCCGACATCAAACATGATCTGAAAGGAGGCTAAAAATTAACTGCTGGTGAAAGAAAAGGATTATTCGGAGCTTATGCCATTATTGTGTCATCCTATCCGCGATTGTGCAATTCTCCGCAGCTGCTTTTGAGAACTGCGCAGAATTGAGAATAAAGAAACAATGATGGCTCAAGTGTTAAAGAATCCACGTGTCCCAAAAAATCCATACAATTTTGTGATTTCCTCTCGTGTAATCCAAAAGTGAAAAAAGGACAACTACTTTCTCACAGCCACTTCGTGATTCTGAATAAGAATAACGTGAAAGTTGACAAATGTTGTTGCAAATTTCAGAAATGCTAGTAACTAGTAACTTTAAATCATTCAGATAAGAGCTTTGTTTAAAGGTCTAACCACACCGTCGCGTGAAATACAGAACTGTAGTAATTTGACACATGAGTGATGTTTTAACTCCTGAATACGAGTAAGTATCTGCAATTCTGCATACTGTCAGTATCTGTTGGGTCAGGTTCAGTTGGGTGGTTGATTGTGAGAAAATGAATATGCGGTTTGTCTGTAGTGTCCTAGGTCTTCCCTTATTTCTTTTTCTTATGTTGATTGTTTAAATTTTTTTGGGTTGCTTGTCATGTATCATGTTTGTTTGAATTCTTGATTTTATCCTCAAATATAATCCCTGTCGTTTTCTATCCCTCCTCCATTTCATTCCGTCGCCATACTTCACGCAGCGGTGTCGTCAGACCGTGAATAAACGACAATGTAGATACCTTTTTTTTTACCTTTAACGACAACGTAGCTCCGACTGCCTTTCGAGGGTGTCGTGGTCTGCAATTGAACAGTGCACACATTAAAAAATTTATAACATTCACACAATCACACCTATGTTCCTAAAAGGGGTAGGGAGAGCACACAAAACGTGACAGATGAAACATGACTATTACTATGTACTATATTAGATTTAATAGATTGAGCTATAATAGTGACAGACTGCTAGAGCCTATCGTTTAACCCACACCCATAGAGGACAGAACCTATAGAGTATCTACTAATGTCATTGGATTTGTTCGAAGACGATTCCGCCAAACTATGGCGGCGTTCGCTGTGTTCTTATTGGCCGGCCCCAGATCGCGCGTAACGCAGAGGCTTTTTCCTCTATGGTTATTGGCTCTTTACAGTTTCTGTGACACTTTGTAAGTTGAAATAAACTGACGGTTTGCGGAACTGGGTGGTCAGTCTTGTTTTGCATGATTTCCACCAAACGGCCGGAATCGGAAAGCATTTTATGGTTATTAAACGATACTGAACCTTACGGTCACTGTGTTTAAGTCTACATTACCTTATTTTTGTATTACGTGGTCGCGGGCGACGTACGTCATCTAGCTTTTGTACGCTGCTTGGTAATGTAGGGTTCAGTATCGTTTAAAGACCATAAAATTCTTTCCGATTCCGGCCGTTTGGTGGAAATCATGCATTTCTCTAGTTGGTCTGTCCTCTATGCCCATACCTAACTAAACTAATCTCCTTAGTCGCCTCTTACGACATCCTCTGAAGAAATCTTGAGGGGTCATTTTAAAACCTACACCATATGGGCTACAAGGGCATTCGTAGTTCACGACACGAAAGCCAGAATTGACGTGTCGTTGCGACATGTCGCGTGTCGTCGACGACAAACTTGCCTGCGCTACGGGCCCTCCACTCTGCATCCCGTCCTCCTTGTGGTCCCTCAGGATCAGAGCAGCGCTGATAATGCCTAAAACAACGCAATTTTAAAATTTACTTTCTTATAAATACTGTAACCCAAGTGACAACGTCAGTTTTACGGCGTTTGGGGTAGAAACACTCGGCCCGTGGGGACCTGATGCCCACAATTTTTTTAATGCATTAAAAAACATCTCATCATAAAAAATAATTACAGGAGACCAGAGGGCTGGCGCGTTCCTGGGGCAACGAATTGGCATCGCCATTCAGAGAGGGAACGCCGCCAGCCTTTTGGGCACCTTTTTAGTTTGTGAAGATAAAACGTATGCAATTATATGCAGTAACGCGCAAAAAGTCCAGCGCACAATGCGTACAATCCACGCAGATGTTTCATGCGGCGCAGACTCGATCGGACAATAAGCCTGTCGTCTGCGCTGCCCCTAAGGGCACTTGTGCACTACCATGAATTTTCCGGTCCGGCCGTCCGGGTTTTTACTGTCTGTCGCGCCGTCCCGCTCACGTTAATACAATTTCATGTAAGAACCAGCGAGACGAGACACTAAGTAAAAAGCCGGACCGTAAAATTCATGGTAGTGCACAAGCGCCCTTAGCGTTACTACTCTTAAGTGACCTCACCTTCCGAGTCGCTGTCCTCTTGCTTCTCCTTGATGACCGACGACAGAGTGGAATGCATCATCTGACCCTTCGCAGAGTGCAAATGCACCTCCTGGGGGAAAGGTGGTGATGGGTTTAAGCGGAATTATATTGATTTGTTCGCAACTTACTAAGTACAGATCGACAAACGTACCAGAGTGATGTTCGCAAGGCTGGCAAGAGCTTAAGTGGCCTAGGATCTTTCACAGAGCATGCTTTAGAAGAGACCTATATATTAGGTTACTATAGTAAGGTAACGGCCACAGTTATGGACGGTTTAAGTTCACAAGCACCAGTTATGGACACTTCATTCAGTTCATTTAGTTGCGAATTGGTTATTGTAAAAAAAGACTTAGGACTGAATGGGTAGTAAATAAGAGTCATTGTCCATAATCGGTGACGTTACCTTACGGGCTGATCAGTAACTCACCACACTGGGCTCGTCCTTAACCTTGGTCTTCACCACAAACTTGTGCAGAAACTTGTTGACGATATTCTCTTGTCCCAATCGTCGAGCGAGCGGCAAGTCATGAGCCAGATCGTAGACCGGCGCGAAGAGATCATAATCGGCATGGTTTGTGGCCCTTCTGGTGGTTAAGATGGTCGTCGGCCGCGTCGTTGTTGTCGTCAGGGTTGAAGTTGTGACTGGGGGCGCCGTCTTCGGACGAATCGTGGTCGTGGTCGTGGTCGTGGTCGGAGACGGGCTCGTCGAGTTAAGGCTATGCGTTTTGTTTCAGTTTAACTAGATGTCCTACTAAATCCAAGTGACTTAGTAAAACAGCTTGGAGTTGAAGATTGTGCTGATATTCGTAATGGAAAATACACGTCACTAACATCCCAAATGGATTCTAGCTGATATTTTGGGCTCTCTGAACGCGTTTGGCAGCAGCAGCCAACTCCTAGATGATAGGCTACAGGCTAGCTCAAACATGTCGATCTAAATTTACTCGATTTAAGATGCGCATTATCCGTATTTCATCAGCAAAATTCATCATTTTGGAAAAACTAAAACTGATTATTGAGCATGTCTTGCAAGTGCATGGAAAGTCTGACCAATCTTCTGTGAGGTCTAAACATGATGGTATAGTTCTCGACATAAACTTGGCAAGATTTTTGTAGTACCACTTTAAAATCTGGCAAAATTTGTTGCCGACTGCTATACTACTTAGATTTCCTCATAAAGCAACATTCTGTGAAGTGCGATGAGCTGAAGTCTTTGATTTTCTTGTGAGGTTTATCACGATTAGCTGTTTTACTAAGTCACGTGGCCTTAGTTTATGCTCAGTACTTAAACAAACGCATTATAGGATGTTGAAGCAGCTTTGAAATATCCTGAAAACAGCTGAATCCAATTGTAAGAGGCTGGGCACACAGAGCGTCTTTCGAGTGCCGTTGTCTTGTCAACGCTTGGCTTTTTTGAGACGCGTTGAGACGTCAAGCGTTGTTGAATAAGGCGAATAAGACGGTAAGAAGACGACTAACGATGCGGAGCAGACCCCGGAAAATCCGTAGCAAAACAAAAGACTGTCGCAATCTAACTAGAGTATGAAACATTTTTTTATCGATATCGATAGTTGTGTAATATAAGATAAAGCGGCTCATTAATTTTTTTCAACATTCTCTAGGAGAAGACTGTTTCGTTTATCACTACTAAGCCTTTTATGTATACTACATGAACGTTCGACTTCACTCGACGTCAGGGGAGCATTTATAAAACTCACTGTAATTGGTATGATGATCAGGTTGCGTAGGATTTTCGGTTGTTTATCGTAAAAGGTCATAATCAGGATTTCGGTCCAGTAAGGCTTCAATTTCTTACTCGATATCGATAAAAGAATGTTTCACACTCTAGTTAGATTGTGACAGTCTTTTGTTTTGCTATGGATTTTCCGGGCTCTGATGCGGAGTATCGTTTAGTTTGCCGAAAAGGATATTTAAAAGACGCTGTGCATTGTTCAGTATGGTAAGCAAGGCGTTGACAAGACGCCACGCATTTTTCAGTATGGCGAGCAAGGCGCTGAGAAGAGAAGAGCCTCGTTCAGTATGGCGAGCGAGGAGTTAGGAAGACGATCGTCGTTCAGTATGGCAAGTAAGGCGTTGAAATGACGCGGAGTGTCGTTTAGTTTGGCGAAAAAGGCGTTGAGAAGGCAAGCCTCGTTCAGTATGGCAACCAAGGCGTTGAAAAGATAACGATTCCCGAAAGACGCTAAATGTACCCGGGCTCCTTCCCTTGACTAAAAGGTACCTAGTCTCGCAACGAACTCAATTTGCGGATTTGAGTTCATCACGTTGGTGGCCCAACACGGATTTGACATCCATTGCTATCAAACACAATTTGTTTAGAAAGGCAAGAGGTATCATTAAAAAAATTACCACTGGAGAATCCTGTCAAGACATTCGTCATGAGATCACGAAGAGTTTAATTTAAAAACAGTGTCATTGTAGAAAAATTTCAATGGATCCACACCAAAAATATTTACTGAAGCTTTCGGGTTCTGTTTGAACCAAAAAACTTTTAAAACACGAGTCGGGCCACCATAAATTAGGGTTCCGCAGTCACTTTCTTGGGCTAAGAGATGTTTACAGACACCCCCAAAGATACTAAAGGGTTCAACCAGCCGTGTCGTCAATCTTACGCTAAATAGTCTTTTGGTAAATCAATTAGTTTCAAAACTGCCTGGCTAGGTTTCGACTGTCATAGCGTTACGCCATTTGTTTCTATATTAAAGCGATCGTGATTCCCAAGCGTACGACAATAGACGGAAGTGGCATGCACATTTTTAAGTTATTATTATTTATTTATTTAGGTTAATTTATGTATTTTAGATAAGTTCATTGTTATGTCTATGTCAAACTGTTGTCAATAAATGTCTTTCTTTCTTTCTTTCTTTTTTCTTCATAGCTTTAGTGGTCAGGTTTTGTATGGCTGGTTATCTGACATCTCTTATCCCAGATGGTTATGGGTGAAAAAATGGCGACAGAGATTTTGAAAGGTAGATTGTTACTTGAACGAGTAATTTTAGTTTGCATAGAGTTGCTTTCACACTGAAGACGGAATCGATAACATGATCTCTGTTTGGGGCCAAGCCAAGCTAAAATAGTGCTGTAGCTTCAGATTATTAATTTCTCGATTAAAATTTTACCTGTGAATATTTGTTTGTCGCCTGTATTCCGGGTTGACAAAGCACACAAAAAAAAGATACGTAGTCAAAGATTATTCCATGTCTCGCAGCCACATTTAGCATAATGTTAGATTTGAATTTTCCTCAGTCACCAAGAAATGGAGTTTGAATCTTTAAAAATAAGCTAGTATACCCAATTCTGCAAAAATTATGTCACCGAAAAAACCTCAACGTTCAAGCAACACCCCACCAGCTGCGAACTGCGGAACCCATCCCGCTCTACGACGGATAATATCAACAACTTACATTTTTATTCTTACATTGATTATGTCGTCAGATGGCCGGACCACGGCGCGTGCCACCACACTGTCCGCATCACCACGCCCCAAGAGTCGCTCGAACTCCGAGTCGAGTCTCTTCGTCTCAAACTTCAGCACAGACAGGAGAAGACTCTTCACCACGTTCTCCGTACGATCTTCAGTGTCTTCCTCATCTTTCGCGTCAGCTTGGGTCGTCTCTTCAGTGTCTCCTTTCCCTTCTTCGGTGCTCTTCTCTTCGTCAGCATCGGCCGATTCTTCGGATTCAGTCGCTTCGGGCGCTTCGGTCGCTTCGGTTGCGTTTGTTGCGTTAGTAGTCTGACTTGCAGTTGTGTGTTTGGATGTCTGTCTGAGATTTGTAGCGTTTGATGTTTGAGCAGTTGTTTCATCTGTGATTTTTGTCATTTTGTCAGTCGTGTCGCTGACTATTGGAGATTCCGTCGAGAGTTTTGTCGTTCGGCTCGTGCTCAGATTTTTTTTAGAAGTCAGTGTCTTTGTTGTTTCGGTTATGTTGGTAATCTCCTCCGCCCCTTCTTCGGCAAGATCATCGTCATTTATAATCAAAATGGTTGGATTCTCATCGCTGGTTATTTCGATTTCAGTGTTCATGACTGTGTTGTCTTCTTTGCTTTTGTCAGAGAACGACCGAGCACCGAGCATGTGTAGTAATCTAGAAATCTGGTTATCTTTAGCCACTGTCGTGCTCTTAGATGTGGTTTTTGAAGTCGATCGTTGACTATAGTAGCTATTCACGTATCCTAAGGTCGAGTTTTTTATTTTACTTATGGTGTCCATGATTTGAGTGAACCCAGTGGGTGCGGAGTTCACGGATGCTCCTAACCAAGAACCTGTAGCGTTAATATCACCTAGCTCCATCAGGCTTTTAGTTGGTAGCACGGTGGCTACCGGTTTCGCTATGGTCTTCGTCGCCTTAGTTTTAGGCTTAGTTTTACCTTTTGTTTTAGGCTTGACAGTCAACGACGTGATGTCCATCCTTTTCGTAGAATTCTTAGTTGATTTCTTCTTGTTAGCGCATTTGCATTTTTTCTTCTTGCACACCTTACATGTACCTTTGTTCTTTTTCTTTTTGCAGTTGCACCAGTCGATGGGTCTGGGCGTGGTCGATTCTTTGGTGAAGTTTGATTTGGCGACGCTTGATGTTGTTCCCGTGTTGAAAGTTGTTTCATTACCATCTGCGATGTAGACGTTCCCTAATAATCTGAATAGTTCGTTAATGTTGTAATTCAAAGAATCTTCCGCTGTTTTAGCTGTTGGATCGGCGAAACTTAAATCGCTCGTCTTTTTTATTTCAGAGGGTGATCTTAGGCTTTTTTTTTCATCTGTAGTACTATACGTAACGGTGACACTAATTGGACTGTTGCCTACAGAAGTTACATTACTTTGACGCATACTGGCTGTCCTTTCTGCTTCGTGTTTATTAGTTTGTCTCACTAACCTTGGTCTGTCTGTTTGTATTTTACGTACGTAGTCACTCCAAAACGAGCCTCCAGTATCAGCGTTCAACGGGCTTTCAATTTGAACTTCTCTTTTTCTGTATTTTTCTAATTTGGGGTAAGCGCGATTGTTTTCTTTCCGTCGAAAAATATTTTTGAAGAACCACTTTCTTTTCTTTTCGTTATTGTTGTTGGTATTTTCAGATTCATCTGCAAAATCATCTAGCAAATGCTGTCCGTATCGGTTCACTTCCTGATTGGACGATGTGAGCTGTCTATTAGTAGAATCATTGTTGCAAATTATATTAACATTAACATTGTCAAGCGCATAAACATTTTTACAATTACCTTTAGCACCTTTATTTCTATGTACACTAGAACTGTTGCTCTGATTGGTACACTTTGCTACGACACCGAAAAGTTTGTACGTTCCCTTTTTCAACGCATCATTGAAGCAAATATTAAGTTTGGACGCGTTGTTTATATCGTGAGCAAAATTCTCTAAATCATCAGCTAATTTCATGTAATGTTTGTGGGAATCGGAGGACGTGCTATTGGCGTTAGTAAGGTCTCGTTTACTTATGCACGTGTAAGTGTCGCAACACGTTTTTACTTTGCATTTGCCTTGGACTCTTTTGTAATAACTATCCAGGCTCTGATCGACTTTTCTGACAGCGTCTCTCAGTTTTCTCCCCCCACTAGGATTGCTTCTGAAGTAAGTTTGTATTTCAACACAATGATCATTCATATATTTCACTAGATTATTGAGTTCGAATATCAGTTCACCCATGACGGCATCGCTGGCCGCGCAGGCTCTACACATCGTATGATTTGGTTTACAGTTGCAATATTTACTGGTATGGAAATAGTTTCTTATGTTCTTCCAATTGAGTCCACGCCTGGTCCTTTTAGTATGAGTAACATTATCAACATTTCTAGTAACTTTTGCGTCACTATCGTTTTGAGCATGCATTGTCTCATACAACTGAACAAGGTGCCTGTTAATAGCCGCTACGAAGTCTTTACTAAGGGTTACTTTACTCAGTTTATCGCTTGGAGTCGACGTGACTTTTTCTGTTTGTGTTTGTTCGGTTGGTGCCTCAGCTTGCCTCACTTTTATACCATTCACGCTGATATTAGCCAAGTTAATACTATGAGAAATAGGCTTAAGTATAAAACTCCCCCTTGGAAGAGAAGCGTTGCAATTCTCAACAAGCAGATACATTCCTGGTGGCAGCATTGTAGTAGTTGCTGCTGTTGTCGTCTCTGGAGCCTCATCGAATGAGTGTATCTGGTACTCCAGATCAACAGGGGTATACATTTTGGCTGAGAACACCTTCCTAAGTCGGTCGATAGATCTTTTGCTATTCTTCAGATCTGTGTCTAGGAAGTTTGGCAGCGCTATGTGGACTTGTATGGAGTTGGTGACTGGGAATTCAGGAGGGGATATAGTGAAAGTAGATGAGAACGATGGTGCTAAGTCAGACATTGGATGGATAAGGCTGATAGGTGAGGGCGACATTGAAGGTAATTCTTCATCGGATACTGTGCTCTTGATCAAGTCTATTATAACTTCTAGAGCAGCTACGTCTTTAGCTGTATAGAAGTCACTAGAATCCCGTTTTTTGATTCTGGCGTTTTCTGCGTTTTCTTCTTTGGCTGGTATAGTTTCATTTTGATACATCTGAAAATAATACCACCAATTCTATTTGTTATCTTTATACTGAATTTGGTCCATATCGGTTCAACGTTTGAAGTATGGAGAGTAAACCTCTGATTTTAGATTTTTTTGCATAGATCTACTCAGGATAAACAGCATAACTATCGGAGACAGAATGTAATTGTACTCTATTTCTATAGTTAACCAAGAGAAAGACAGATTAGGTACCTGTGCATTTACGAGCCCGATAGGATCATTGAGTTCCACCGCGACATCTTCTCTTATCTTCTTCCCTTCGTTTCTCTTGAGCTCCTCTTTTCTCTTACCCGGGGCCATGGCACTACTTACTGCATAAAAATTAAATTTCATTTTACTGACATTAATCATATTTAATCTATGACGGCAGTCTAGCAACCTGACACTATTGTACCTTTCAACTTAAAACCAAAAAAATATACTACAACTGGCTGCTAAACGTGAAATAGTCAGGGTTTCTCTACGTAGCTTGTGCTCTGCATACTCCATTCAGGAATACAGCCCAACTAACAAGGCGTTATGTATGTTATATGAAGATACAGTGAAGGTTGTATGTAAGGGTGGAATTCGTATGAATACTAAGAGACAAGTGGCTGTCGCGCGCTTCAACTACTTCTGTAGCTGTGTCTAGCTTCTCGTGGCGACGTTTGTGGCTGTGGCCGGTGGCCCGTGTGCTGCGACACTTAGTATAGACTAGAGCAGCGGTTCTCAAACTTTTTGGAAAGCGAAATACTTGACGGAACCCTACAAAAACACTACAGTCCATCCGTCCGTCCGTACGCTGCGCCAAAACGTTTGACCAGAGAGTGGTGTTTTTTTTCTAAATTCTTGCGGAACCCTTCCAGGGGTGTCGCGGAACCCTGGGGTTCCGCGGAACACACTGAGTATAGCTGGACTAGAGTGTAGGTAGGTATAAAGCGAACTTCAAACTTTAGCTAATATAGGACGAATATGTTCATGTTACGGTATTAGAATCTCTCACCTATGACCGACATGGTGCTCATAGCTGGTGTCGAGCTCTTTCCTAGCATCTGGCGACCTATAAAGAAATTAAGAGCTGTGGTAGTTTCTTATGGGACTGGTGAATTATAAAAGGCGTAAGAATTGATTACAGTCGAGTAGCAGGTAAAGTAAAAAACTATTTAGTGCGTCAGACAGATTACAAAAAAATATTGTAAACGTATTTTTTCTTTTATTTGGCAAACAAAAAACGACGAGGATACAGTGCTCTGAAGTTTCGAGTGACGTCTCCACGTAAGCTTGTATTCTCGGTTAAAAACATTATCATTCTAATTAGTCCGTTAGTTAGATTATGAAAAAAATGAGACACGTGTTTTTGGTTTATCAAATAAATTAATCGTCGACAAAGGTATAGATCATCAAACTTCCGGAGGGCTCGTAACGTCACGCCTCGGTAAAAAACGCACCAAGTCACCCGAAACTTCAGAGCACTGTACCCTCATTTCTTGCCAGTCGATTACAAGAAAAAATACGCGTACCTACTACCTACTACGCCTACTCGCCTACTATCTGACGGATTAAATACTTTTTAGTCATCTACCCACTTAGCATGGGCTACTAACTCGGCATACGCCACGTGAACCTCTTCCGCCGCATTTTGGGGCTGCGGCCCGCGACACTCAGGTAATCCTCCCACTCATCGCTGCTCATCGTAGACTGGGTCTTCTTACTTGTGGTGGGCGCTGTGGTGCTGATGAGAGCTGAAAACCAGTCGAGGTCAACATATATGCATAAAGCCTGACAACTTTCTATTTGGCCCTCGCCATGTTGCGTTTTTTATAACAAAGGTCTGATTGTAAACAATGTTTTGGTATTAATATTCAAATATCGCCACAAACCCACCATGCTGACTATAGATGACGTATGCAATAGAATCAGAGCTTTGTAATATAAAATACGCAACATGGCGAGGGCCAAATAGAAAGTTGTCAGGTTTTTCAAACACTCTATTCCCTGCGGGGCAGGCAGAGACAACAGAGCGCCATTCGCTTCTATTCTTGAATACTTCTCTCGCTTTCCACATTCATCACTCTCGTCATACACGCTCGACGGTTTCGGGCACTTCTAATTTGGCCACTTTAGAAGATCGCCGATCTAGTCGATTACATTCTTCGAGGGCGCCCTCGACCGTCTTGTTCTAACACACTGCCCTTGTAGATTTGTTTCCACACAGTCGGGATATATTCATTCACACAGCTTGGGTATGGTGACACAGTCTCATTTTGCATTCCACGCCATGTAACTTTACACAATACGAATGGGTAATAAAATCGATCACTTTTAGGTACGCGATCATCGCCAAAATTGGATTCTAATTTACATTGCGACAAAATGTGTGGAAAAGAAGTCGCCTCTTACGACATCTCCGGAACAAATGGAGAAGTGTTATTCTAAAACTTAAAATGCAATAAGTGTCCACAAAACGTAAGATAGTCATGGTGTTGTCTACAGACTTATATCGAAATAGATGACTCAAGTGTGTGTACTTCGCGTGCCAAAAGGGAGCCAAACCAAAAGGGAGAGCAATGCTCTGCCTTTGACGCGATTTCATTTTGTCTTGTTGTCTTGTACTACTTAGTAATAGGTTTAACTTCCTAGAGACAGGACAACCAGAATAAAGCGGCGTCACCTTTGAATCGGTTTCACTCGGACTGTCAATTCCTATCACTAAAGCGCTCATGTGACGTTACAGTAGGTAGAGAAAAGTGGAACGCTTGGTTTCCATACAAATGCAGGAACTCGCGGTATCTATTATGATATAAATCTGTGGGATCTATATCTGGATCCCTAAAGTTTTTTAACCTATTTTTATATTCCCTAACGTTTTATGTCATAATGATCATTTGCCATATTTTTAGTTTCCCTAAACATTTTATTTCAGAAACGATTGTTTTTAACCTAACCTATTGGATTTCTACCCTGCCTAATTGATTCCTGACTGTTTTAGAATTATGGAAAATGATTATTATGGCAAGTGATCGTTAGGGCTAATCCCCATTAGGACAAAACAGTTCGGGCAAATGAAGGGTGTTGTCTATGTAACGTCACATGTGCTCTGCGTCCATTTGAGAACACAGTTGTGGTGTAAACAGGATAGGTAGAGTACATTAATCGCTTCCACGTACCTGAGCTTAAGTCCATCGACTTCAAAAGAGAATTCCATCTGGTAGCTGCCGAAGGCGCTTTATTGAGTTGACTTTTACTCCTTGAAAAAACAAAAGAGGCCACGTTAGTTAATAATGTACAAATTAGCTATGTCCACACCAGTGCGCTTTGGCGTGCACCTCGCGTCTTCCTCTGACGCTTGCCCGTGCAACCACCAACCACAGCGTATGCGCGTCTTCATTGAGGACGGATCTAGTTTCAGCGCATGCGCTGTGGTTGCACGGGCATGCGTCAGAGGAAGACGCATGGTGAACGCGAAATCGCACTGGTGTGGACATAGCTATAGGGATTGTTGATCTATGGTAAAATAACAAATATAATTTAATATACAATAATATAACGTAATTCTACTAGTAGTATGTATTGATGTCATAGTATCAAAAGTACAATGCTACCCATGCGGCCATGGCACTCGTTGCTTACCACATCTGAACATAGTGATAGGAGCTTTATGATTTGGATGTAAGTAAAGTACCTACAATACATTACTGCTACTCCCGCGTTTATAATATTAGTAGATATTACAGTAACAGTAGCGTAGTGGCAATAATAATGAACGTAATGGCGGAAATGTGGGTAGTTGTGAACCGCAAGCAGTCGCGCGACAAAAGTTGCCGCTGTTGCCGTGGCGCGTTACTCCCGAGAATGGGTCACGTATTGTCCCGAAACATGTCGGGATATGTCTCGTGGTAGCGTTTTAAATTAGTGCATTGAATCGAAAACCAACTTACTCACTGTGCGATGTCTTGTATCCCTGCTTATTCTTCTTGGCATTCTGTTTCAGCATCTGACTTATGATGAGTGCTGAAAATCCTGAAAAGTTACCTTTTTGTTCAAACAGAGGGCGCTGTTCCTTAAATTCATACGGAGCCCATAACAGACAAAAGACTACCTTATTATTTATATTCATAAGAAATTAAATTCGATTTGTCTTTTCTTAAATATTAATGGCGTGATTTACTATTAAGGTGATTAACACACTGCCACGCACCACGCAACGTAGTGCTGGAATGCGTGTTCTTACGTTGCTTGTAAGTATCTCCGTTTGAATAGAGAACACTCACAACATACAGAAAATGCATCCACGCGCGTTCATACACATCACGCGTCTGCAAGTGGAAAAACACGCATCCCCGCGCGTGGGTGCGGGGCGAGACGCAAGGTATGACACACCGAGTCACGCGCCGTGCGTGATTTAGGAAGGGATTGACATGCGTTTGAAAGCGTGATTTAGGAAGGGCAATCCCTTCCACGTGAATTTGAAAATGGAACACGACTTTGATTGATTTACGCCGTAAATTCACGAAACGTAACTACGCGCGTGAATGCGTAAAAAACCCACACGATGATCCAGATCTGTAGATGCAGGTGTGTTGAACGACACGCAACATTCAGAGTAGTGCGTGGCAGTGTATTAATCGCCTAAGTATAAATCAACCTCAATTAACCTCTCGTATGCTACGGAGGAGATCTGCTCCATTTTAAGGATATCTTTTTTTATTTTAATCACCTTAATTTGTAGATATTGAAACAGAAGAGGCTCGAATGCAGTATATTTTTCATTTCCCGCATACGAGGGGTTAATTTAGCTAATTACATGCTTTTTTGAGTCTACTAACGCTTTGAAAAGGCTAAGATGGCCTAGATCGAGAAGAATGCAATGCAAAAATCTTGACAGAGTCAAAAGGTGCATACATAAAGAAACAGATTTCAGCACGGACAAATCTGAGTAGATCGGTGCCGACTGGTGCATGTATACCATTCATTTGTTTACCTACTTATGCGCACCATACATACATACATACATAACCGTCACGCCTTATTCCCTGCGGGGTAGGCAGAGACAACAGAGCGCCATTCGCTTCTATTTTGACATACTTCTTTCGCTTCACTAACATTCATCACTCTCGTCATACACGCTCGACGGTTTCGGGTACTCTTAATTTGGCCTCCCTTTAGCACATCGCCGATCTGGTCGATATACGTTCTTCGAGGGCGCCCTCGACCGACTTGCCCCAACACACTTCCCTTGTAAAGCTTACATACCCTTGCTTCATCCATTCTCTCCACATGCCCAAACCAACGCAGCATACCTTTCTCTACCCTTGTTACAATACTCTCTTTCAGACCACACTTCTCTCTAATCACGCTATTACGCACCCTATCAGTAAGTTTGATACCACTCATGCTTCGCAAAGAACGCATCTCAACCGGATTCAATCTACTTTCGTGTCTCTTCTGCCACACCCAACTCTCGCTACCATACATCAAAGTAGGCACTAGCACAGCGTTGTGAAAAGCCAGACGCGCATTCTTAGAAATGTCCTGACGACTCACAACTGAGTGAAGTGCTCCATTCATTATATTACGCGCTTTTACTCTACTTTCGATATCCTCATCGTACTTACCGTCACTCGTGAACATACATCCCAAATACCTAAACTCTCTTACTTGTTCTAACCTTTCACTTCCAATTGTTATAACACATTCAGTCATCAGTTATGCGCACACTTATACAGAAACAGGTTACAGATTCACCTGTTTATTAATGTAAGTTGACTCTGCTCCGGTCAGTACCGACCCGCACGAGACCTGTTTATTTATGTAAGCACCTTTAGTAACAGGGTCCCGTTTTTGCCCTTTGGGCACGGAACTTTAACGTGGGTAAAGTCGCTGACATCAGCTAGTGTTCAATAATAACACGTACCTTTATCGCTATCAGGTTGGGGCTGCTCGTCTTGATATTCAATGTTGTATTTGTAACTGTGGCTATGTATCTGGATCCTCTTTGGCATCTTCTGCGGCCGAAACTGGCTGGGGATTCCCATAGTCTTTATTTGATCCTCTGACAGCTGCGTATACGTCGTCGTTGGGTTGTCATACGTATACGCTTCATACAAAGACGAGGCGGTTGTGGTTGTCCGATGAGGCGGCTTCTTCCTGGTCACATTTCCCTTTGGTTTTGGAGGATGCAACGAGATCTGGAACCCTTCTCTCTCTGACGCCGTCGTCTTGTGTTTCGGCTGCTTGTGGAGATGGCTGAACCTCAACACTTCCTTGGTGTCTAGCGGTTTCTGCTTCGAATTGTTGTAGATTAACTGGTTGTGCAGTATCTTTAAAGCCACTCTCGGGTCCATGTCGGATAGTTTTGATTTCGATTGCTTGTCAGTTGTAGTGGATGCTTTCTCTTTTTCTTCGTTCAGTTTGCCTGTTTTAAATAGGTCTGTGTCTTCCGAATCGACTGTTGTTTTTAGTTTTTCCGCTTTCGTTGCAACTGGTTTAGTAGCTTCTGTCTGGTCCTCTTTATTGTAAGGCTGGTCATAGTAATTGACATCAAAGTCATTACTTTGGGTGACATCCTCATTATCAAAATTGATAAGCGTCAGCTCAATCTGCTTTTCGCCTTTGGTGCTAGCAGCTACCGTTTTACCCAACCAGAAGTTGTTCTTCTCCTCTGGTTTGTTGAATTTGAGTTTCCTTTTAAACGATTGCTTCAGATCGCGGTAGTTGAATTCAAGGTTTGGCCAGATCATTTCGCTTTCGTCTGGTATCTGTCGACTGATTTGGTTCCTGTTCTTTGGCTCGACGATTTGATCGCTCATGTTCTTCGCAAGCAATGGGATGTGCATTTTCTTCTTCAGATCTACTTCTTCATAGGGCTCCGTCTTCGCTTTGGCGCGTTCTTCTTGACGTGACTTTACCCACGCGCTCAGCTCTGGCGTCTCTGGGATGGGTGACGTCACCGTCTGAACGTCCAGTTCATTGTACTTTAGGAATTTGGCGAATTGCAGCGGCTTCATTGGTAGGGGGGTGGTGTAGTGCTGTGGGGGTGGCGTGATTGTTGTTAGAGACTGAAAGTAACATAGAATGGACGTTAAATATGTTGAGGGGAATAGCCAAGGCCAAAAGTTTTGTGCGCGCCTATTTTTGTCCCATAACTTTTAAACAAAACAAAATTTGTCAAAAATGCAAAAATACGCAAATTTTTATGAAGTTCCTTTCAATCAAGGATTTCTTATTTAAATTCTATTTATGCAAACGTAATCGACCAACGGCTAAAACAGAGCTTTAAAAAAAAAAAAAATGGTGTTGAAATTAACAAACATTTGACTTTTCTATGGAAAATTTTCAGGCGTTCAAGACTTTAGGACAAAGCTGTACAGTTTAAAAAAATATATATTCCAGTGTTTCCATTAACTTAATACAAACTAAAATTGGAAATTGTAGGACTAAACAAACTTCTTTTAACACTTTAAACATAATATAATGTTTCAATGTTTAAATGTTTACACTCACCGTTGTCGAGTTTCCCAAGTCCACTTGATTTTTAGCTGCAAAATTAGAAAATTGTCAATATACTTAATATAATTTCGCTACAAATATGCAATAAATCTTCTTTCTATATATAAAAATGAAACCAGTATCCCGTTGTCACGCCATAATTTGGCTGATTGGTGTATTGTGGGCGATGGGCTAGCAACCTGTCACCTCAATATCACGTTTAACCATCTGGTTACCCAGAATTTGCTAATCGTGGCACTGTGTTTTGAATTCTTGTGCTCTGCCTACCCCTCATGGGAATACAGGCTTGAGAATATGTACGTATGTATGTATGTATTTTGATAGGGCATTTATCATGAAACTCACATAGCTTTCTATTTTCATCGGTGAAGAAGCCGTAGCCGTCGTCGTAAGCGAATATCGTCGAGTCCACGACGTCCCTGTCGTTCAAGTTTTCAATGATGCCCGGCTTGCTGTCTGTAAAAAAAAATATTTTGGGATCTATTAATTGGAGACTTTCATACAATACATGTATACATCACAATTGTAAATTACCAAATGGGGTAAGGCAGAACATACGAAACACCACACTACATAGACCATTCCTGGCATAATGCTTAAGTTTTAAATCCAGATGTATAATAATGACAGGTTGCTAGCTTGTCGGGATATTTTATATTATGTGTCACCGCTCACGGTATAAGCCACAGCCACAAACGCCGCCACGAGAAGCTAGACGCAGGTGCAAAAGTAGTTAAAGCGCGCGACAGCCACTTGTTTAGTTCAGACAGCCGTTTAGTGGCCGGTGCGGGCCAAGAGAAGCGAGCTGCGACTGCGACGATTGTAGCGTGTGGCGGCCACCGGCGTCAACCGTGTCTGGCGAGTCCATATAAAATGTATGAAGACTACAGGAAATATGCCGGTTTAATATGTTGTACTTACTTTTCTTCACGTAAATGTTCTTCAATCGATCCTCAGGCTTCCCTAACATGGTGTTGAGAGAGTTCAGCCGCTTCAGCATAATATCCGACGTGACAATCCTATCGTCGTCCATGAAGAAGTTCTTTAACTGCGACATCTGTTGCTGTTTCTTCTCCGACCTGTGCTGGTTGACTCTCTGTGTAGACGTCTTAGTAAACTTGGTTTCAGTTCCAGTGTTATGTAGATTGGTGCTAATGTCACCAAGATCATCATCAGACTGGTTTTTATTTGCTCCTCTGGTGCTGTTCAAAAAGTCTGCGAACTGATCTGTTATGTTCTGAGACCTCTCTAAGGGTTGGGGCTGCGGCGGCGACGTCAGCTTCTTCAAAGAATCAGCCCAGTTGCTGTCAGACTCCAAGATATGATTGTTCCAAATGATGAGATCGTCAAAATCATCAATGGTATCATCGTAGTTGTTCGTCGTTGTCGTGGTGTCTTGAGACGCGTCAACTCTACGAGTAGCGTTAACAGTTCTGATTTCAGTATCGTTTTGTAAAGTCGATTCTCGTTTCTTCATGTAATCAACAACTTCATTGTCAGCGTCAGTTACTGCCATAGGACCACCTGTGTTGTAATCTTCGTAATTGCTGAATTGAGAGAAATGCGTCTTCGCGTCTCTGGTTAGGATGTTCCTTGACTTTGTTTCCATGTTTTTATGGTCCAGCCTCCTCGGTTGTTCTGTTAGAGGGTTCAGATTGATCGCATCATTTTCTGAGCGCCCTGGCGATTCTAGGTCTTCATTGTTCATGGCCTCTACGTCTAGGTTATAGACCATCGTGCGTGACTTTACTGGGACCGCATATCTAGATCTTGTGGATGGGCTTGACAGTTTCAAATCAATATTGTCTATCTCGTGCTTTATCTGCTGTATCTTCGCGCTATCCGCCGGTTGTGTGGGGTTGAAGAAGTTCATACCATCGTTGAAGTTTTCCAAATTTGCCGATATTACCGTGTGGTATTTGTTTGCTTGAATTTTTCTGGTTGGTTCTTTCTTGGTTGGTTTTTTTATGGTGTGATCTGAAACAATATTTATATTAATTTGAACTGATGATCTGTTTGTATCTGTGGGACTATCTTTCAAACGGATGAACCAGTTAGGATGAGGTTTTTTTGTTTGAAGGAAGAATCGTTAACGATGTTTTGTAGCCATTTGTTATTACATAATTATAAAAACAGTATGTTCATTCTCTATAAGAAAGTTAACAAATTAGGTGTCATTTACAATGAAATAAAGGTAATGAATTGAAAATACTTCTTGAAATCATTCAAAGTGGTTTGGTAGTTCAAAGCCTGTGCCCTATTTCAACAACTTGACAATTTTATTATAGATCTGCCGGTATAAATATTATATGAATCGATCGTCGTCCTTATAAAAATGACAACTGGATATGATGTAAAACAGGAATCAGAGGTTTAAGCCGACATAGTTTTGTCGGTAGTTCTTGACATGTTATCTGTCAACTTTATGCTACAAGTTACAATTTTGCCTGTATGGTGCCGAGTTAGAATAGCACCTCCCCCTTTTTTCCCGTGGGTGTCGTAAGAGTCGACTCTGGGAAAGGTTAGTGTATTGTGGGCGATGGGCTAGCAACCTATCACTCCAATATCACGTTTAACCATCTGGTTACCCTGAAATTGTTAAACGTGGCACTGGATTTTTGAATTCATGTGCTCTGCCTACCCCTCTTGGGAATACGGGCGTGAGAATATGTATGTGTGTATGAAAAATTTTCTAGCAAACACGTGCGATCCTATAAAGTAGAAATGATGATGAATGATTGATGATGAATCTTGATGGTGAAATGGGGCAATGATAAAAGCAAGAAACACTCACGAGACATAAACGGCGCGTATTTGACAGAGGCAAGCTTCCTGTCATCATTGATCTCTGGTAGTTGCTTCTGCATGTCATTTATACGCTGCGAACTGTCATACTTCACTGGACTGAACCCTTCCAATTCCGTTGTGGCCAAGTCATAGTCCGATAGCCCTAACTTATCAAACTTATCAGCCTTCCCATCAAACAGCTGCTTCAACTTCTTCACTATATTAAACCTCGGTACTCTCTCAGCTTGTCTCTTCGGCTTCTCCTTCTTCTTGTGCCACTTCAACTTGTTCAACCACGACATAAACTTGTTCTTTTTTTTCCTCCCATGCGGGCATTTCGGCGTCGCTGGTACCACGTCTACATTTGCGAAGCCGACTTTCGTTTTTGGCTTCGCTTGTTCTACTGCCACCTTGTCTATCAGACTAGATATGGTGTTAGGTTTCTCTTGCTGAATTGCCACGCGATCTTCATACACAGCCTGATCTAGCTGGTCATCTTGGTGTACCTGCATTTGCTCTTCATCAACGAGATCTCTTCGATTCCGTGACTGTTTGGAATCCTCGACAGCTGCTTCTTCAGTGTTATCACTGTCGTACTTTTTGTTTGTCAGTTTTTTTGCCGACCGTCCGATCTCGCTGAAGAATTTGTCCACAATGTGTGGTGACAAGGCATTCTTTATCGCCATCAGGTTTTGGTTGAAGAGCTCCTTTTTGTTAGACGTACTCCTTTGCCTTTGTCGAGCTGTAACTAAAGAAATTATGTTTTAGTGATATGGTGCTTATGTCAATAAATTCATATGTGTAACTTGAAATATAAGTGGGAAATGTTTATCTAGTAAAACGATTTAGAATCGTTATGATGCTGTGCTTTAGCATCATGATCAAGAACAAAACTACGATCCTGGTGAGAAAAAGAAGGATGGTGATGACTGATGACGAACTTGAAGAAAAAGGGTACGCACATAGTACAGGCAGAGTCGTCATCTTTTCCTTCCGTATCATGTGAGTCAGCTGTTCCAAGTCCATGCCCGCCGTTTGAACGCGAGCGGGCCCTTCGGAACCATGGTGCTTCGGCAGGCCTTTGTTGTTGGTTCTCTCTGGCGCATGATTGCGAGATGATGGTAATGATGATTTTGAAGGAAAAGAATACGCACATGGAATAGGCGCACTCGGGGAAGTGTCTTGCTCAATCATGTGTGTCAGCTGATCCAAATCCATATCACCCGTTTGTGTGCGGTAGAGTACGTGGTTCTTGAGAAAGTCTTTGTGGTCAATCTTTTCTATCCTCTCCGTTGTTTGGTTCTTGTATTCCACGGGAGCTTTCATTGGAACCGTTTGCGAGGTGTGGTACTTTTTGGGGGTCGGGCTGTGCTCCACGAAGTAGTTGAAGTACTTCTTTATCCAGGAGTCGTCGTTCTGCGTCGATATGTCCTGATCGTCGTCGTAATAGTCGAAGAAATTCCGTTTGAAGCGATCCTGCATGGCTGGGGGTATTTGAGGTATCTTGTCGAGGATGTATTTGCCGATTTCATCAACAGCGTGATGCTTGTGGGCCTGGTAGCGGACCAAGTTGGAGAAGTTCTGCTGCGCCATGTCTTTCTCGAATTTGAGGTAGTGTTTGTAACCATTCACGAAGTCGTTGTAAGCCAGTTTCTGGGTGAGCGCTTCAAAGCTTGTTTCTTCTATAGGCAAGTCAGTGCTGATCTCATCAAAAGAGTTACTTGGGTACATTTCGTCAGAATCCAACATTCTCATCTCTTTCTTGACCCTTGGCGCTGGTGCCTGCTTGTCTCTTTTCATCGATGGATGGAACTTTGTTGAAAGATACTTCATCCTGTTCGACTCTTGGGTCTTGGCTAAAATATGCTCGTATACTGAAAGCATATCATAGTCGTTATCTTCAAACATACTTGCATCTATAGTTGGCAAAGTCGTCGGTTCTTGATTTTTGTGTCTAGATGGAGCATCTGTCTGAGCATCGAGAGCTTCGTGATAACTTATCGTCTGAGGGACTTCATCATCAGGATCCTTAGAATTTGCAGTGGTTGAAGCGGTATATGAAGCGGCATGATGAACAGCGCTCTTATTAACCAACTTTAAACTGTCTTGTATCTTTTTATTCTCAGCTCTTATGTTATTCAAATCCTCTCTTACTTTCTGGAATATGGTTTTCAGTTTGCCTTGCATGCCCGAGTCCATATCCTCACCTAGTGTGGACGTGTCTTTCGTTACACATCTAGCTTTTCTCGTCGCATCCGTTTTGAAAATATAATAGCCTAGATTATTGTCAACTTCTTTTTTCATGGCTCGAGCTGTCACTTCGTTGTCTGGCAGTTCGTTTATCGTTACCAATGTGCTTACGGCAATTAAAGGGTTGATGACATTCATATGTTTCAAAAGTGGGTCGACGGAGTAAGTGGTTTCCGTCACAGCGTTAGTTATTATGTCGGACAAGCCAGGCTTGTGGCTAGCGATCATGTCTATAGCTCTGCATTTAACTTCATTAAGTATAGCCTCTATAGCAGCGGTCCCTTCGTAATTTTCCAGAGCTACTGTGCTTTTGTAACCATCAGGTTCAAAGATCAACGATTTGTATTTGTTCTTCTTGTAATTCTTTAACATCGAATCCGTTATTTCTTCGATCGGTGTATAAGGTTCTTTTGAGTATAGCTTCTTCAGCTCGTCTAGTTTCGTTGACATTGTGCTTAGTATATTCGTGATATTATTGTTCTGTTCGAACAGAATCGTGCTGGGTCGCCTCGTGGAATGCTTCGTGGTTGTTTTCCGCAAGCTTCTCTTTCGTTTCATCGGTGGCTTCTCTAAATTATCTTCAATATTCAACAAGCTCTCGTATTCTCTATTCTTCTTCCGTTTCCCTTTCGCCTGTTTCTTCCGCCTCGCTTCCTTCGTTTTATGATTAGTCGCATATTCAATTAGGTCTTTGTAACTCGCTTCAGTGCGCAGGTTGCTAAACAGTTTGCTGTAGCGGGGCTCGATTTGTGCTTCCGACATCTTGCTTTTCGCTCTTCTGCTGTGATACTTCTTCCATATTCCCTGTAGATTGCGCGCCGACTTCCTTCCATGTTTTTCCGTTGCTGAATCCCCTTCGAATATAATTTCCGTGATCGAGCGTGTCTCTGGAGATCTGTTCCAGATGACTTCGTGTCTTGGAAGGATCCTCTCGTGCCTCGCTCTGCGGTTCCTCTTCGCATCGAAGTCGTCGAAACTGTCGTCTAGGCCATCAAATGATTCCGTCGTAGAGATACTTTTAGATATAGTATGGCCGGTTACAAGCACCATCAGATAAAATAAACTGGAAATAAAAAAATATGTTAAGTCTTTCGTAAAGGCGCTCGAAGAATGGGGGAATCAACTAATGACGCCTTGTGCCTTGGTCTTCATTTGAAAGACTAACATCGCGACTTCATTACCGGGTCCATACCGACCGAGCCATGCAAAGCAGCCATCTTTGATGCGGCTTTGAGCCTATGTGAAACAAAAGCATGGCTCATGCGCTTGCCACGCGAGACACGGCTCGGCCAGTGTGGACTAGAACTAGACTATTAAATAGAAGATCGAGTTCTTTTCAACGTGTCAGGGCCTCGAGTCTTGAATAGAGACTCGATTTCTCTAATAGAATAATGGAATCTTCTAAAAAAACAAGTGTTTTATTTAAGCGATTTTGAATAATGTAACCTAAGTAACCTAACCTTTTTTTTTGCGATTGGGAAATTTATGCTGTTGGCTGTTGCCTAAAACATACCTGGTCTTAATATTTTTTTGGTGGCTTAATAATTAATTTCCAACATTTACTTTTAAGAAACCTAACAACTCGAAGAGGACGTTTTTAGTGTGCGTCTCTACGTTAGACATGACATGAGATAAAGCTTTATAGCTAATACATGCAGTAGGAAACATCGAATGTATTTAGTACGCCTCCCCATCTACTAGCCCGTTGAAACAAATCATAAGATTGGGCTTTTAAGCTAATAACTTTATGTCCACACGAGAGACCTCTCCTACGGGACAGACATCATGGTCATTCCGAAGCGCTGGTAGACTCAAAACATGATTTCATTCATAATTTAGAAAGCCCAATGTTATGACTTGTTTGAACGGGATAGTATCTGTGGAAGAGTACTAAATACATTTGATCTTTCCTACTAAAAACTGTAAACTGTAAACTCTTAATTCTTCCAAGAGCTCCAGCTGGCTTAGCACAACATGGCGCGAGAAGAGTTGCGCGCGAGATAGACTATACGTATCACTGTCTAACGAGAGAGGTCTGTGCTAAACTTACAGGCGATATGACAGTCAATGATGTTGATAACTGTGCCACTTTCTACCTTTTTACTAGAAACGTACCATACTCCATACTATCTACTAATCAAAGCAATATGAAAGTCATTATGAAAATGTTCACAAAGTGTCACAGCTAATTTCCTTAACTTTGGCACTGAGCCAAAACAGACCAAATTGGCGGTAAGCGGTGGGACGCGGGAGGGGCAAAGCGTGCGGCCAGCGCGCCGCGCTATTGGTTCGTTGACTAAGTATACCAGAATGCGCAAAAGAATCTGTGTGATGGAAGCCACAATGTTGGCCTTATATGTCATGCATGCCAATAAGTTGACTTGTTCCTTGCACGCATAATAAAATAGTCTTAATTTCAGGGTTACTTACACAGTACGTAAGTCGTAGGGTTTTGTAAAATAAACCAGATAACCGGTTGTCTAAATGGTTTTATCCTCATCCGAAAAACATGACTAAGGACCAGTAGTGTCAGTGACAAATGTCAAAAATCCACCGCACCCTCTGCTACTTGCCAGAACTCTTTTTACATACGTCGGCTTATATTTACGCAATAACATAAGCATTCACCTAATGGAGTCACCGCATGTGTTCCAAACTACGTCATCGTTGCACTTGACTGTCCAGCAAGAGTCATCATCTATTCAAGCTGACATCTACTGTTCGCCGAACGCGGTCGACTACTGTTCTCTTTACATTGGCAACTAGAACACAGTCTCTAAGAGCTACAAATACCAGAGGAACCAAAAGCTTAACTCACCATAAAAAATTGATAAATAACATTTGCTATGTATTGATAAGTTCAAACCACGCATGATACCATGTAATATTCCTACACAAACTGTAAAACATTAAGAAACACTGGAAAATATTGCGATTCAGTTTTGACGTGATCCGCAACTGTTTTACGGTGGCATGTCAGTGTCATTTTGAATTCTGTGTCATTCTGGAGAAGAGTCTTTATGGTGTTGCACAACCTCTTTGGCGGACGAAAGAGGTGTTGCTTCAAATGGTTATCTTTCTGTCTTCATGAACTTATAGTCACAGACTAGATAATAGTATTCCGTACAGAAAATCCACTCCCGTATATGTTTATGGCTCCTCTACATGATGGGCCAGCGCTTGTCCAGCAAAATGGCCATGCGATGGATGAAAAGGATCTACACAATGGCGATGTTCAGTTGTTCTGGCCCACTACCTTTGATGTGTGGGCGAAAACCGACACCGCGGCCATTCCGCCGGCATCGTACGCACCACAAGACAGCCTACGCCACTACGCCCTCTATATGGTGGCCCACTACGATGGACCATCATGATGGCCCATCATGTAGAGGAGCCATTACATACAAACATACATACATACAATCACGCCTGTATTCCCAAACGGGGTAGGCAGAGCACACAAAACGCTACATAGACAAAACGATGACTATTTCACGTTTAGTGTCCACTTCTAGAATGTTTTTTAGGTTTTGAGGTGGCAGGTACAATAGTGACAGGTTGCTAGCCTGTCGCCTAAAGCATACCTTAACCTATGGTATGGTCCTTATAGTCTTCTCTTACGACATCCACGGAAGAAATGGAGAGGTGTTATTCTAACCCGGCACCAAACAGGAATAAGTGGGTCAAATGAAACATGCTAGATCATGATAGTAAATATATTCTTGTAACTCATATCTTCATTTACTAGGTTGTCTATGTCACATAATATATATTATCTTGCTTGTACTTTAAGAGGAAATGGAGCGGTCACATTTTGTATGGAAACGTAGTCCCCTGATTCCTCGCTGGATATTACCCGTAGAACAATGATTTTTTACATCAACAATCTAATGATATATTAGCATGTTCCTATGTTTTCCTTTTTTTCTTTTTTGAATTATTAAAGGAGATATTAACCTTCAAAAACATGAAAAATTGGCAAGTTTTTTCCGTTGTGTTCAAACCTCTAGAAACCAATTTTAACACAATTATATCAAAATATAAGAACATAGAAACACGGTTATAACATTTCTTAAACATATCATGAAAAAAACATATTTAATCGGTTAAGTTTTGGAGAAGAAATCAGGGGACTACGAAACGTTGTTTTTGAATAATTTTCATAGGTATTTTCGGTCCGAGCTGTAGTTGTTCTTATCGCACTCGACGTCGTCTGGGCAGGTCACGGCGCGACAGCAATAGATTTAGCAAATACCTATTTTTCAATTCCTTCGACCGGCATATTTCCTCTTAAATGAATCACACGTTTCTTGTAAATCAATGAACAACCCGGCTAAATTGGAAATCTTGTTTACCTGCAAGAAGCTCTTTGTAATAACGACTCTTTAATTTGGATGGTTAATTATCAATGCGTAATCACGGCCAGATGCCATTAGGTATAGAATAAACGACTTCTAGGAAATTGGAGGTAAGTGTGAAGTTAATTATATAGAAGGGTTCCGTGGTGGGCTAATTGTTTGTTAGTGGGCGTGTTGCTCCGAAATAAACAAATTAAAAAAAGTTTAACTGTTTTAATGGCAGAAAAAACGTTATATTCAATCAAAGAATAATTATAAAAAAAATTGCATACATACATACATACAGTCACGAACAGGGATTGTTGAGCCACTTGCCACTGTTCGCAATTTATGCTGGCTACACACGTAACGATTTATCGTATGCTGGCTACACACGTAACGAGAAATCGTAACGATTTATCTGTGCAGACCGGTTTGCACAGTTTTATCGGACGTGTGTATGAGAAATCGTTGCAGATTATCGTTGGTCGGTGGCAGTTGCAAAAATCGTTCAATAAATCGTTGTCGATCTGGTTTGCGCAGTTTTATCGGTGCGTGTGGATGGTGATCGTTCAGATCGAACGATTTCACGATTTTCACGGAAGATGGTTCATTAGTATTCAACATCATCATCATCATCATCAACCCATATACGTCCCACTGCAGGGCACAGGCCTCCTCTCAGTATGAGAGGGTTTGGGCTATAGTTCCCACGCGGGCCCAGTGCAGATTGGGAACTTCACACACAACGTTAAATTACTTCGTCGCTGTGTGTAGGTTTCCTCACGATGTTTTCCTTCACCGAATACATACAAACATACATACATATAATCACGCCTGTTCCCAAATGGGGTAGGCAGAGCACACGAAACGTGACATAAACAAAATTATGATTATGACTAGGTATATCACGCTTCGCAGTCACTTCTAGCGTAGTTTTAGGTTTTTTAAAGATGGAATGGATGGATGGATTGATTGTTGCCGTGTGATGTCGGGATTGAATAACACCTCTCCATTTCTTCCGTGGATGTCGTAAGAGGCGACTTAAGGAAATAGGTTTAGGTATGTTTTTAAGCGACAGTCTAGCAACCTGTCCCTACATATACTTAATACCTCTTCCATCTTCACCGAATAGCTCGTGATAAATATCAAATTCGATATCGCACATAAATTCCGAAAAAAAAGCCGTGGTAGCCCAGCGGTTCGACCTGTGAAAATAGCTTCCTTCATAAACCAGTCTTTACACCACATCTTTTTTTTTTCTTATAATCAGGCCTAATATCGTAATTGCGTCATAATCTTCCATCGTGGATGACATGTTTCCCGCGTGAGCGTCTGCGGAGAACTGGCGATCGACGTCGATATCGGAGCCGTGTGGAGGCACTATGGACGTTCGATTTATCTGCACAGTCCTAAATCGCTACGTGGCTCAACAATCCCTGTTCGCGATGGTACATCACGCCTGTATTCCCAAATGGGGTAGGCAGAGCGCACAAAACGCGACATAGACAAAACGATGATTAAATATTTCACGTTTTGTGGCCGGCCACTTTTAGAATAACTATATTTTTTTAGATCTTAAGGTTTCAGGTACAATAGTGACAGGTTGCTAGCCAGTCGCCTAAAATAGGTATACCTTAGATAACCTATGTCCTTAGTCGCCTCTTACGACATCCACGGAAGAAATCAATACCACTGTAATACTATGTCTAAAACAAATCAAGTTATCTAATTTCATTTCGATGTTTAATGATTGTATGCCCCACTACCACTGTTCCCTAAATTGTTTTAAATCACACAAGGCAAATAAATCATTTGACCTCAGATAGCCACTGGCCTCTGTATCTGCGGTCAGTACACATCACAACTCTTCAACGAACACATCTGTTAATTTAAAATGAAGTTTGCGACAGTACTAGTGTTATTTGCCCTAGTTTTAAAGGCGAATTGCCACCATTTTGTGCAAGGGAACGTGGCGGATAGGGTAGTGCTGCTATATCATGATAAAATTGAGTATAATGCTATACCGTTTGTGAAGAGAGTGAAGCAATTCTTTTACACGAACCCTGAGCAGAAGAAGATTGTGGTATGTATAAAGATTTTACATTCAAAGTGTTATTTTTATACTATCTCTTACATCTGTTTTCAAACCTAAAATGGTGCTAGAAGTGGCTGCGAAGCGTGAAATAATCATGGTTGTGTCTATTTCACGTTTCGTGTGTTCTACCTACCCCATTTGGGAACATAGGCGTATGTAAAGTGTTATTTTTTTAATTTTTCGCAATATTTTTTCTCCGTGTGCGGTGTCTGGTTTAGAATAACGCCTCTCCATTTCTTCCGTGGATGTCGTAAGAGGTGACTAACGACATAGGTTGAGGTATATTTTAGGCGACAGGCTAGCAACCTGTCACTATTGTACCTGCCACCTCAAAACCTAAAAAATATTATGCTAGAAGTAGCTACAAAACGTGAAATAGTCATCGTTTTGTCTATGTAGCGTTTTGTGTGCTCTGCCTACCCCGTTTGGGAATACAGGCGTGATTGTATGTAAGTATGTATGTTTTTTCTTTTTGGGGTTCCGTACGTAAAAAGTGAACAAGGGACCCTGTTACTGAGACTTCGCTGTCTGTCTGTCGCCAGGCTGTATCTCACGAACCGTGCTAGCTAGACTGTGGAAAATTTCACAGATTATGTTTTTCTATTGCCGCTATAACAAAAAACAGTAAAAATAAAGTAAAACTATTAGTGACCCGTGTGGTTTCGGGTTTAGAATAACACGTCTCCATTTCTTCCATGGATGTCGTAAGAGGCTAGCAACCTGTCACTATTGTAAGTACCTGCTAACTTAAAACCTAAAAAAATATGCTAAAAGTGGCCACGTGAAATGGCTTTGAAATGGTCATGGTTTTATTTATGTAGTTTTTCGTGTACTACGCCTACCCCATTTGGGAATACAGGCGTATTGTATGTAAGTACATATGTGTGTTTATAGGTTTCATACATACATACATACATACATACCGTCACGCCTCTTTCCCACAGGGGTAGGCAGAGACCACTTTGTTCCACTCGCTATAGGTTTCATTATGCAGTTATTCTTTTCTTTCTTAGTCTGGAGTTTTTGTCCCACTTTTAGGCAAAGGCTTTGGAGATCTAACTCTCTGCTGCCCATTCCTGGCTAGTCATTTAAACGTATCAGGATCACATAAATAAGAACTGTTATTTGATTCGAAATCAAAATGCCATTATTGTAAGTTTTTGAAGCAATTAGCAGATGGTTTAAATTAAAAAACCTGCGTCATGTAATCTTATTTTAATGTGTACATTATAAAATCTATAGTTACCTATTGATTCTGTAATTATGTTCACGAACGTCTCTAAAAGATGACGATTTAAAGAAAAAACAAAGTGTAACTTGTTGTACAATGTTGTTTGAATATTTTTCTAAATTACTTTGTGAATGTATATGTATGTATGTATGTAACTCTTTATTGTACAAATAATCATAACAAAATAACAGACAAAACAGAGCATAAGTACAAAGGCGAACACATCCCAAAAAGGATCTCTTCCTGCCATACTCGTGACGTGCAACATATATCACGCGTGTATTCCCAAATGTGATAGGCAGAGCACACGACGGGTTACATGGTCAAATCCTCGACTATTTCACGTGCAAAAAATATGTTGAAAAGTGGTCGAAAAATTGATGAAAGAGGTAAAATAGTGACAGGTTGCTAGCCTGTCGCCTAAAATATACCTTAACCTATTTCCTTAGTCGCCTCTTACGACATCTATGGAATAAATGAAGGTGTTATTCAGCCCGACATCACACGGGCAACTCATGAATTCCTTATGAAATTGTCTAGCGTCTGACTTCATAAATGTCACTCTATCTGCAAGAAAGCGTGAATGACAAATAATTAAGATGTTTTCTCTATTTCAGGGTATTCAAGCTCTGGACACGCTGCAAAGCAAAGCTTCCATCAACGTGACGGCAGGTGGCGTTGGCCACTCCTTCGTAAATCTTCGTATGAAGAGCGAAAGGGGATACGGCCTCTCCTACGACATTGGGATCTACTCTGGGCAAGAATGGCGTTAAATAAAATAAAACTGCACTATTTAACGTAATAAAGACATTTTAAAGTAAATTAAGTTGTTTACTTGATGAAATTTTCAAAGAAAAAAAGGTTAGTTTTTGTTGATTTCAGCGCCATCTATTGGTAAGTAGAGTAACATATTTGGTAAACAAATTCAACTTATTGAAGACTTCGGTTTTTAAATGGTTTCTAACCATTTTGATTCGTCATAGCACAAGGCGTGAGTCGAGTCGCGCGCGAGATAGACTACATCTATCATGGTTTAACTGAAGGCGTTGGAAAATGAGGGCAAGTCACTACGATTAAGTTTTTCATCAAAGTAATTTTTTGAGTAGGTAATGAAAATGCTAAAGTCTATTTTAATTACAACTCAAAAAAATACGTTTTTTTTTACATTGGATCCAATTGTAGTGCTACAAAACGTGAAATAGTCAAGTTTTTTTTTTTTATTCACTTAGTATGCTCTTCCTACCCCATTTGGAAACAGCCATGATGACATCATGTAGGTACATTGTGTGTGTTGCAGCAAATTCAAACAAAACAAATTCCCTAAAAATCTTTATTCAAAAAGTTACAGTACTCATTTTCTAAGGCTTTCATAGCGCCCTCTGTGAGAAGCAACGTGTTCTGCCGCTTCAAGTTGTCTATGAGCGCCGCTTGCTTGTCGGCGCGCAGCGTGAGCGTTTTAATGCGCGCCTCCAGCCGAGAGATGGTGCTTTGGTGCGAAGCCGACATTTCACGGGAGGCCGTCCGGAATTCCTGTAACAAAAAAGTGTTATTTGATTGATGAAGAATAGGATTTCATACAACATGTGCGTAAACCGCCAAATGTATTTTTAACAATTTTTTTAGCTTCTGTTTAAAAAAAAACTCTCTGCCAAGTTTCTTTCGGCACAATGTTCTTGACAATGATGGTCTTTCCGAAGCGTTGGTATACTCGAATACTCGTATGACGTGTAAAAGTGCTCTTGGGATCTTGCATAAATAAAGTTCTGAATTTTTAATTGCTAAGTTTACCGGGTGAATAAAACTTTGAATACCAACCACCACCACCATATTAACCACCTTACTGGGTTATTACCAACGTACCTTCTCAGCAGTTCTAGCTGCCTCGAGCTCCGTCCGTAGCGCGTCGCCGCTGCGCGCGAGCGAAGCCTCCCGCGCCGCCGCGCCCGCGCACGCGGCTGCTAGCTGCTTGGCGCGACAGCCCAGCCGGTCCAGCTCCGAGCGTTAGTACTTACTTAGGTATGCTTTAGGCGACAGGCTAGCAACTTGTCACTATGGTAGCTCTTCCATCTGTTTACAAAACTAAAACGATGCTAGAAAGCTGTAAAGAGTGAAATAGACATGGTTTTCTTTGTAGTTTTTCGAGTGCTCTGCCAAGTTTCTTGCGGCACTTTCTTCTTGGCAATGATGGTCTTTCGGAAGTGCTGGTAAACTCGAATATGACGTGTAAAAGTGCTCGTGGGATCTTGCATAAATAAAGTTCTGAATTTTTAATTGCTAAGTTTATACCGAGTGACCACCTCATTGGGTTTATATTACCAACGTACTCGTACCTTTTCGGCAATGATGGTCTTGGCTCAAAAATGACGTGTAAAAAAGCTCTTGGGATCTTGCATAAATAAAGCATTGAACTTAGATCCGCACCTTCTCAGCAGTCCTAGCTGCCTCGAGCTCCGTCCGTAGCGCGTCGCCGCTGCGCGCGAGCGAAGCCTCCCGCGCCGCCGCGCCCGCGCACGCGGCTGCTAGCTGCTTGGCGCGACAGCTCAGCCGGTCCAGCTCCGAGCGTTGCTTCTCACAGACACGCTCTTTCTCCTGGAGTATAGACTTTACACTGTAAAGGGCTCAACATCAAACTTGGCAAGATTTTTTTTGGTGAGGTTAAATTCGTGCAAAAAAGCCGTGATAGCCCAGCGGTTCGAACTGTGGCCTCTCAAGCAGAGGGTCGGGGGTTCAAACCCCGGGCTCGCACCTCTGAATTTTTCGGAATTTATGTGCGATATCAAATTTGATATTTATCACGAGCTATTCGGTGAAGGGAAACATCGTGAGGAAACCTACACACAGCGACGAAGTAATTCAACATTGTGTGTGAAGTTCTCAATCCGCACTGGGCCCGCGTGGGAACTATCGCCCAAGCCCTCTCATACTGAGAGGAGGCCTGTGCCCTGCAGTGGGACGTAATAAGGCTGAATGATGATGATGAAATTTGTGCATCGCTTTTACTTACTACTTAGTTTAAAGCGATGCGCGAACTTTACCCCCAGTGCAAAAATCTTTATACATATCCCTACTATTATTATAAATGCGAAAGTATCTGTCTGTCTGTTACGCTTTCCCGCTTAAATCTCTCAACCGATTTTTATGAAATTTGGCACAGACCATCTTTAGACCTTGAGAAAGGACATAGGCTAACTTTTATTGCGAAAAAAAGGTAATGCCCAAAATAACTATTCCACGCGGACGAAGTCGCGGGCACAGCTAGTATTGTAACTATATTAGTTACAATATGTGTGACACACATACATAATATGTGGGATGGACTTCCATAGCGAGAGCTCTCTCCAGGCAGAAGTTATGCCTGGGGACCGAAGTCCACAGAAAATGTTGGAAGTTGTATTTATGCAACCGATCATCGAAACTTCGTTAGCGCGATGTAGAACACTTTGATAGTTGTGACGTTTGTGGAAAAAATTCTACTACTGGATGATAGATGGCGCTAGGGTCACTATAAATGTAAACATTGTATTAAGGCGGGTTTAATGTAGGCCATTTTCTTAAAGCGTCTGAACGAACAGTAGGAACATTATGGGATGCAGATCCGTACCAATATAATATATATGTAAATGTGAAAGTGTGTTTGTTTGTTTGTCCGTCTTTCACGGCTAAACGGAGCGATGGATTGACGTGATTTTTAGGTAGAGATAGTTTAGGGCATGGAGAGTGAAATAGGCTACTTTTTGTCTCTTCAAAACTCCCCATTTTCCAAAAATGAGGGGTGGAAGTTTTCAATGTAGAAAGCTAGGTATAAATTGGTATGTGTGCTATCTCTTCTGTGATACCCCGAATTTAACGCGAACGGAGCGGCGGGCAAAAGCTAGTAAACTATATTTGCTGTATCAAAATCATAACAATAAGTTAATACAATACTACCACAGATTATTTGCAATAATAGTACACAACTTACAGTGAGTCTGGTCTGTAGCACCGCGCACTTAGCCTTGGCGGTGGCGACCTCTGCCGTCAGGTTGTTGCACTTGTTGAGGAGCGCCATCTTCTCGGATTCCATGTCAGCCTGGTACGTCAGATGCTTCTCGCATTGGGAGCCCTTGACGAAAATCATGAATTACATACATAAATTTGTGGCACTGGATTTTTAAATTCACGTGCTCTGCCTACCCGTCTTGGGAATACAGGCTTGAGAATATGTATGTATGTAAATTTGAGAATGACTCCAATAGAGAGTCCTCTCCAGGCAAATGTTATGCCTGGGGAAGTTGGAAGTTGTATTACGCAGTCAATCTTTGAAACTTCTTTGACGCGATGTAGGACTACCACAATATGGAATCAGGTGTGATGTATGTATACCTACTCAGTAGCTATGTCCACACCAGTGCGCTTTCGCGTTCACCTTGCGTCTTCCTCTGACCACAGCGCATGCCACCAGGGGCCAACGCGTCTTCATTGAGGACGGATCTAGTTTCAGCGCATGCGCTGTGCACGGGCATGCGTCTGAGGAAGACGCAAGGTGAACGTAAAAGCGCATTGGTGTGGACATACCTAGTGACATTTGACCAATTGTAGCTTACAAGCTAAATTGTCCATCAGGCTTAGCACAGCAACGCGCGCGGGATAGACTATCTGTAATTTTTTAACATCTATAGTTAAACAGTGACAAGGATGGTCTATCTCGCGCGCACCTTTACTCGCGTCCTGCTGTGCTAAACCGCCAGCAATGTGGTATTCGATTTACTAATTAACACCATTAAAATATTCATTATAACAAAATTTTACTGACACAAATTTTCCAAAAAGTTTTTTAAAGAATCTACTCGTTAAAAAATGTCGAAACCGTTTTAATTCGCGCTTAAGGCGTTTTTAACTTTTCTAGCAGTTTGTGGTTATTTGGTATGCAATACAATATTTGGTGCTGTAGTTAGCTCATTTTCCAATTAATCCAGGCAAATGTAATGCCTGGGAACTGAAGTCCACAGAGAGGAAGTTGGAAGTTCTAAGTGATCTACAAAACTTTGACAGTGATGACGTTTGTAATAGTTCAACTACTCGACGATAGGTAGCGCTATGGGTCGCTACGAATTAATTTATATTCACATACCTTTTTCTCAATAGTGGCTTGTTGTTTATCAATCTGCTCCTGCAGCAGTTTTAGCTTGGACGCCATAAACTTGCACACACTCTCCACCGATATCCCGTCTGTACAATAATTTCATATTTTAGTTAGTTGTTCTGATACTAGATGGCGCTAGCATGTCGATTTATAATAAAATAATGAATAAAATGACATAATGAATAACAACAGATATTTTTAAACATTGTCTAAACTCTAAAGCTTACCTTTCATGAAAGACGCAGGCAGAACTTTTTCTTGAACATTGACAGACACAAATGCGTATAAAAACTCTTTATGCTCACTCCTTTTCTCCATATAATTTTCTCTGGCATAATGCGGGCAATCATTGTCATTGCAAACAGTCTGTGGTTCAGGATTGGCGGGAATTTTGACGGCTGGCTTGGGAAGCTTGTTTTTAATTTTAGTGGGCGTCGTTTTTGGAGAAGACTTGGGCGTTTCACAACAGTGCTTCTTGTAATTTGAAGAGGGACGTAACGAAATGTTTTGAGTTATTTCAGAAAAGAAGTCCTGCTTTTGCTGAAAAAAATAAAACAAATAAAAACTTAGCTACACTGGAAAATTATTAATTCACTTGTGATTTTTTATTTATTTATTCACGGAATAGAAAAAATCTAATACTGGTGCTGTCCTCTATTAACGTAAAAAAACATAAACTCAAGGTAAGCATAAATGTAGTTTTACAAATTATCCCACTAGGTGTCTCTTAACTCAAATTAAACGTTATTTGCTTTATAACCTTACCATGTCATGTTCTATTTGCTTCATCAAACTTTCAGTCTTCTTGACTAATTGCTTGTTAAGCTTTTTGAATTCATTTTCTCTGGCAAGTAAGTCCACAGAATCCATATTTGTTTACTCGTACTTCCCAGACCTGCAATCACAGAGATATACTAGTCGGACAACATTCAAAAGACGTTGCTAGTTTAACATCAGCAAAGAACTAACGACTTCCTAATTCGGTAGTGTTATCTGTAATCAAACAATTCGCTACCATGGAAACGCTTTGTTCAATACAAATACTTTTGCTTGAAAAAATTGACAAAATTAAATTAGAGAAGATTGACGAGATTTGTTTATTCTAAATATACTTTTAAATTATAGAAACTTACGTTGAAATGAACAAAAATACATTTTTGACTGATCTGTAAATAAAAATGAAATGCATTTAATTTTACTTACCAGTCTTTCCACCAATCAAGTGGTAGTCTTTTAAGACATTCAAGTTACATTTTTAATCTTTGCGTCGAAAGCTGTCGACGGACGTCTATAATATTTTTATTATTTTAATAAGTATGCTTTGTTTACAAAAGAATCTGTTCATTTTCCTTGTTGTTGGGTTCACGGAGCTGCCATCTAGGATTGAATTTCGAATCGAAATCAAAATGGCCGGCTCGTGTCAAAAACAGCTGTGCCCCGACCAATCACAAGCCATTTCTCATATGTCAATATACTGTGATTTTGGAGGCACAGACACTTTACATAATTGTTGACACATTGCTTTGTCTCCCATATGATTCTCTGCGTAAAGACCTTTTCGTTTCTACTCCAAATTTTAATGCAAACTTGTAGATTGTTATTAAAAAAGTACGTTTAACAGTAATTCGAATGAAAAAGGGCGTCAGATTGTACGAAAACTGAATCAAGGTCGATGAGCTAATACTAAGTGTGAGTGTGACGGGTGTTGCTAGAAAGAGATGGACAAAATATTCGTGTCTGTGCCTCCAAATCATCTCAGCCTTGCAATCGATTAGCCAATGGGAGCGTTCGTAGCCAGCTGACATTTTAGTTTGCGACGGGAGCGGGCGACAGTCAGACGCTCGCTCGTTTTGAACAAAGCGTTGTTCTGATGTTCTGAGTATAAAATCCTTTTGGACAGCATTTCGGCGTGTCCCCACCTGTTTCACAGTGTAATAATGTATCTGAAGAGAAAAAGACACGATTATCGAAGTGTTATTTTATAGCGTAGGTGTTTTTAAGTGGAGTTGACGACCAAGTTTGCCAATAAAAAAAGGTATGTTTCCATATGTTTGGTTTTCACTGTGGTTTCTCAGCGTTTATACAGAGGTGGAACGCTGGTTGTTCGTGTTTGTGATATTGTGTTGATATAGCTCGCTGAGAATCCTACACGGGTTTAGAAAGTTAGTTGCGCTACAGGTTTCGTGCCTGTCAGTTTGCAGAGTATTTTTCTGCGTTTAACTCGCTGCAAGGTGAACGCAACGCTAGTTGGTCAGTTAAAATGCATAATTACGATCAGAACAGTTTCTTTCCGCGAAAAAAAGTAATAGGTACCGTAATTTTATCGCTTAGTACGGTACAGAACGCAATGTATGCAGAAATCAGCTGTAGTTTTTTTCTAGGCAATGAACTGGAGCTCGCTTTTTTTTTTGTAACGGGTTAAACTCCTTTCAGCCGGCCCTTTACTGGCTAGTGTTGTGCGCTGCAATCGATTTACCGGTTTTAGATCTAGACTTTTATCAGCCGTACGGTATTCTTGACCTTTTGAACAAATGTTTGAACAAACGTTCGTGATGTTGGTGATTCTAATTTACTCGGAGTTTTGAGTCAATATTAACGTAGAGGTTTGTTCTGTGAAGTAATACTGCATTTAGAATGTTTATTTAGTTTAAGTGCATTTTAGATACAAGGTCTTAGATACTTTTAGACGTTGGTCGTAGAGCGAGACAAGTGATTTCGCACCTGTTTTTGTTGGATAGAAACAGCTGTTTTCGTGACGTCAGACACCTGCCATTTTGTTTTTCAAAATGGCTGTTGCTCGGGGTAGCTGATGCTTTTTTATTACTGTAAATGAAACATTTCTTACACAAAGTATAAAAAAAAACTAGATAAGTAGATATTTAGCTACTTGATGTACTTAGTTAATGCTTCGTGATTGTAACGAAAAATCCCATGTAGGGATACCTACCTAGTTTATTTTTACATACATCCTTTTCCTTTGTCCCGAATGCCGTATAGGGACTCCGATTCCACTTCTAACGCAAAACATACTTTAATATTAAGTTAGAATTTTAATTTGGATATTTTGCGATGTTATAGGTAGGTACTGCTAGTTTTACCGCAAGAAGATTTTAGGACCTCGATTTTGAGGTTTCAGGAAGAATAAACCACCACGAACAATACGAACATGTCTAAACAAGTCGTTAAGGAACTGGGACCAGTTGAAACGAGTGCACGTGAAAGTGGTCGTGTCAATAAAACCTTGACTTTAAAATCTTTGGTACCTACCTACATTCTGTGACATTTAGCTCAATCGAGTTTCAGTAAAAGCGACTTTCACCAATTATATCTATAGATAGGTATTTTTGGCTACGCTAGAACTATTATTATAGGTAGGTAGGTGATTCTCGACAGTTTTTATATTTTTTGCAATACATACCTACAAATACATACATAATTACATACATACATACATACATACACATCACGCCTGTGACCCCAAATAGAGTAGGCAAAGTACACGAAAACTACGAAAAGTGACAGATAAAATCATGACTGTTTCAAGTTTCGTGACCACTTCTAACATTAGCGCGTTGCTCCCGATAAAGGGTCACGAATTGTACCGAATCATATCGAGCTAGGCATAGCAGAAGCGCACTTGTTTTTTTATGGTCTTCACTAGGTTCAAGTTTTTAGATGAGTAGGTATTTAGACGTCTATCTAGGCCTAGGCTGTTTACACAAAAGTGTTGTACCTAAATCTTAAAAATAGCCCGTAAACAATCCACACGTTTATCTTTCACTTAATGACTAGTGTAACGTAATCTTGCAATAACACCAGTTGATACACCTATACGTCATTTTAATGTACACTTAACAGATCTGCTATTACTTCTACATATTATCCTGGTAGGTTCATTTGACTCGACCCCGTGTGGTGTCGGATCTAGAATCCCTAACACCTCTCCAATTCTTCCGTGGATGTCGTAAGAGGCGACTAATGAAAAAATATCTTTATTGTTTTCCATCTGTTTTCAAACCTAAAATTAAGTATGCTAGAAGTCGGTGCGAAGCTTGAAATAGTCATAATCATAATATGTCTATTTCACTTTTCGTGTGCTCTGGCTACCCCATTTGGGAACATAGGCAGGCCCCCGACACTCCATACAACCGACCGCGCGAGATAGCCTACTACTACTACATAAACAACATAACGTCTGTACACGCACGATGTGTGCGCGTAAACTATGCAGGGCCATCACTCAATTTGTAGCTTTATAGAACTAAATAAGAACTCATTAAATAAGTTAGTTATTAAGTGCTTAAGAAGATTTTTCTTAACAAAAATTATAGTAGTACTGCCTAATTATACAAATAATAAGGAATAATGTGAGCGTTCCTTACATTTGTTCATCGGATGGAAATCTGAAAAACCTCCGATTCTTGTTTGAATAATTGATTTCCAAAAACCCATATACCGAACAATAGCGAACCATTTTTATTCTATTCTCTAGCCAATACTTTCGCGTGTTTCACATCTAAGTATAAAATATTAGAGAAAATGTTCCTACCCGCGCATTCTGTGAGTAATGACAACCGTGTGACGTAAGCACGGTGTGACTGCCTCGTTGACTGCTACGTCGCAGGCGACGATATTTTGGCGGGGGGAGGTGAGTGTCGCTTCTTTACGTAGTAATAGTTTCTATTCTTTGACATAGGCGTGATTAATATGTAGGTACCGGTATGTTGTTTTATTTTAATCCCGTGTTACTAACCAGTAATGACGTCAATACTGAATAACTATTTCGGCTAACAAAAAAGGGGCATGGTTCGGACAAAACAAGAAAAAACTTCGGTCCCGGCCTTAAACGAAGCCTGAGCCCATAACGGTTTTTGCCCAAAAATAAAGGTCTGGCTAAATGTATCGCTGAGTTTGTTGCTGTGCACGATTACTTAACCTCCTTAATTTTATGATGGCCTGGTGGTTGGAGGGTATGGCTCGAGGCTCAGGACTGTCCTGAAAATTAATACCTACTTAGGTAAAGAGTACACGAAACACGAACATGTAATGCATGGAAAAACCTTTACTTTTTCACGTTATTAAGTTACATAGGTAGCTGTAGCTAGGGAATACCCTTCACTTAAACACCTGACGTCCTTACTCGCCTCCTAGATACGACTATTGCAATGTGAAACAAACCTAGTAATCCTAAAAGTCTAATACTCACTAGCTACGAACCTAAGAAAGGTTTTGCAAGAAATGAAAACACACGCGGACTCGCGTTTCAAACTAGCTTATTGTCATTCTCAAATCAATTTGTTCATCGTGTAGCTTCAAAAATTCTACAAACTACAAGTTTAACTCAAATACCGGTTTAATTTAGTTAATCAAATAGTAACTTCTGGTTTCTACCTAGTAGCTCCTCACTAGTCGTTCGAAGCAATAAAGCTGATAAGTTTCAAATCATTCAAGAAACTTCACAACATAATGCTAATTACATATGACTTGTCTGCAAACTCATACTTAGTCCTTATATCTAATTAGTATGCAATGCATTTGTTTGCGTCTTGCAACATTATCAACTCATATGTCTAGTTAAAGATACACTATCTGAGGTTGCACTGTTTTGCGATTAAATCGGCATTTACGATTCAAAATGGATGCGGGATGTTGCTACTTGATTTTATTTTAGCCTTTGCTTGACCTGGCTAATCGGTGAATCAACTTGAGGTCACGGTGACAATACCTATGTAATATCTTGTTTTATTCTGAGACGGAATCAAATGAATCACTATCCCAAGTTATGCTTCGTTAGTTGTATCCTCACTGGTGTCTCACTGTGTTTAAAATGACACATCTCTAGGTACTTATTCTGTGGTATAAAAGGGATAATTAGGACAAACTCCCTGTTCTGGGAAAGGGTTGGTGTACTGTGGGCGATGGGCTAGCAACCTCTCACTGCGATATCACGTTTAACCATTTGGTTACCCTGAAATTGCAAAACGTGGCACTGGATTTTTGAATTCATGTTCTCTGCCTACCCCTATTGGGAATACAGACGTGAGGATATGTATGTATGTGTATGTGATTAGGAGAACTGGTTTGGGTGACGGGTTGGCAACCTGACACTATTTTACCTAATTTTAAACCTAAAATTGTGATGAAAGTAGCTATGTACCTTTCATGTGCTCTGCCTGCTTCGTTTGGGAATACAGGCGTGTTGTTTATGTACGTATGTTTAGTTGGGTTATCATTATCATAGTTTTTAGCCTCTAATATGTTTTAATGCAAATAGACTTCCGCAGTAATAGTTTTGACTATATTTAGTTAATACTTAGAAGTTAACCTTTTTTATTTGGCATCAAGACCAAAGGTTACAAACAATACGACGCCGTGGCATTGAAATTGATGAGGACAACTTGTAAATGTTCACCGAATTGAATCGGTATATTTTACGAGTTTTCAGTTTTTGTCTATAGGTCTATTTCGTAGACACTATTGTTTTAAATTTATTTTTGTACAAAGACATGCTGTTTGTTAAAGGATCTTATAAGGTTATAGGCGTCATGTTTAAAACTTGTAATTAAATGCTAACATTGTAAATTAAAGTGTGCTTAGTAAAAGTAGGCCGTGTTCCCAAATGAGAAAGTGATTAAATTTTCGATTGCCAATAACTCAAAGCCGAACAAAAGCGAACGCAAATGATCCGATTTGTTGATAAAGTAAATGAAACAAACGCAATGATCGAATCGGCTTTCAATGTATACCTTTAATTTCTTTACAAAAGCATTCTTAAAAGTTTTTGTAATAACATCGGAATGAAAATAAACATACAATCATGACCGCGTCAAGTGTTTTCTGTTTACGTTATTGTAAATTGTAAATGACAGCTACGAAACGCATGTACATAATAATATAGACATTGTACATACGTTATACTGTTGTTTTACCGTATCGAACAATTACGATTGATATGATTATACATACCTACTATATCACTCCTTTATAAGTTTTATAACCAAATTTGGTAGGCTTACACGAAATGACTAACAAAACTATGACAATTTGACGTCTCGCAGCCAATTTTAACATGTTATAAGTTAGTTAAAAGATGTATAATGTCACAATAGTGTCAGGTTGATAGCCTACGCATAGGACATACATATTTTGACCCATTTCCTCAGTTGCCTCTTAGGACATCCACAGAGGTCACGTGCTTTTTTTTTAAATCCGACACCACAAGGTTATTATGATGGAAATGATATTCTACCGATTGATAAAAAGAAAGAAAGAAAGAAATACATTTATTGACGGAAATTTGACACGGAAAGAAACATTTTTTTACTTATCTAAGCCTTAAATAAATACTATATTAACAATATAGTGACATGCAATGGAAATATAATATTTCCATGCCAAATAGTGCCTCAGGGCCGCACTCAGCATGATATTGCGGCGAGCCACAATGCTGATTTTCAGTGCGACCCTGTATAAGTATTTTATCATAAGTATTTTATTTTATTATAACCATTTTATCCAGTATAAGTATTTTAAATCACATGTTATCCGCCATATTAAATTGTCATGAGTTTACCAAGTTGAGTTTAGTCGTAAAAACCGGTATTACCGATTGACTTCGCCCCAGCACTAGCGCGCCCGAATGCCCTTCGCAGGACGTAGCCCCGTTCGCGAGCCGGGTTCCTTCAACTTTGTCTTGAACTTTTTAAACTTTTTTTTTATAGCGCTTTCTTTTAGGACCAAGGCTTGTTGCAGTAAGCGTGCGGATTTTAAGGTCTTTTCACTGGCAACTTTTTACGACATTGTATTGAAAGACTTGATTTACCGTAAAATTTATTTTAACAGAGAATATTAATAATCTTTTAAGGAGGATTCACATTGTTTAAGCAATTAAGTTATATTTACATACATACATACATACATATTCTCACGCCTGTATTCCCAGGAGGGGTAGGCAGAGCACATGAATTCAAAAATCCAGTGCCACGTTTAGCAAATGCAGGGTAACCAGATGGTCAAACGTGACATTGTGGTGACAGGTTGCTAGCCCATCGCCCACAATACACCAACCCTTTCCCAGAGTCGACTCTTAGGACACCCACGGGAAGGAAGGGGGAGGTGCTATTCTAACCCGGCACCACACGGATAACTTATAGACACGGATAAGTTATATTAACATACATAAATCACGCCAATATTCCCTAATGGGGTAGGTAGAGCACGCCAAGCGCTACATAGACAAAACCATGACTATTTCACGTTGTGTTGCCATTAGGAACTTCTAGCATATTTTTATTTTTTTAAATAGGTATAATGGTCAAAGGTAACTAGACTGTCGTCTCAAATACTTTAACCTATTTCCTTAGTCGCCTCTGACATCACTATTAGATTGTGATTCACTAGATACTTCACTATTTGATGGACAATTAAGTATGGATGTGTGATATGAGCGCACGCAACGGGACATACATACAACAATGTATGATCGCCTGGACGTTTAAAGAACGCATTGTCGAAGAGCAGTCACGCGGAAATGCGTGCAGAATCCAGGTCGGCAGGGCGAAGAATTATAGTCAGGCCTTCTGCACATGGAGATACTAAAAAATAACTAGTTACAAACTGAAATTAGGAAAGAGTTGCTTGAGCGTCACCGCTCATAGTCACGAACCGGGATTGTTGAGCCACTTGCCACTGTTCGCAATTTAGACGTGTAATCAATGACCGATGTGACCGACTAGATGTCGGCTATTGGATTAAGCCCGTCACAGACTACGCATATACGATAATATTTTATCTGCGTATAAATGCCATTTTTCCATATGTCGGTGTCAAAAGATACCTGACGGTATATCTGCGCAGTGAGTGGTAGCTCATTCAATTGTATAGGGAGCGATATTGACAGATATATGTTCTGTAACTGATATCTTACCGTATCTGCTTAATGTGTGACGAGCTTTAGTATTACACGATCAAGTTACTAACATAGGTAAGTGGCTCAACAATCCCGGTTCGCGATGGTATGTATGTTTGTATGAAAATAAACTTTAGTATTGGAATAAGTGGCTCTTTATCCGCGAGTAAATACATTTTTCATACGAAAAAAGGAAGACTGACTTATTCCACAACGAAGTTTTATCCTCCTTTGGTGAAAAACCCTAATCCATTTAATTTAAATTAAAACTCTGCCTTTCTCTAATTAGGTCACGTAGCGAATAAATATTTAAAAGCTTGAACCCAAGCGAGGCATTGTACTTTAGACAATGGGCTATGTTTATTTATTTGCCCCAACATACAACACACTACACCGTCTGAAAGTCTGGGCTGAAGCTAAACAAATATTTGTCGTTTTAAACTACGTTTGTTCTGAGTGAAATGACACCGTGAACAGAATTTGCGTTTTGACACCTACTAATGAAACGTTGCCGAGTTATATGCCCGGGACTGTACAGTTAAGGAAACTGACACCTGTGCCACTTTGAACCTTTTCACAATGGATTTCATATTGCCTTGATTAGTAGTTAGTATGGCATGTCACAGTGACATTTCTTGTGAAAGGGTCTTAAGTAGCACAGTAATCAAATTCTTTGACTGTACAATTAATTCTGTAGACTTATGGGAACACAATTACCTGTGTGGTACCGGAATAGAATAACACTTCCATTTCTTCCGTGGATGTCTTAAAGAGGCGAATAAAGAAGGTTTAGGTATGCTTTAGGCGACAGGCTAGCAACCTGTCACTATTCTACCTCTGTTTACAAACCTAGAACTATGCTAGAAGTGGCTGCGAATCGTGAAACAGTCAGGTTTCGTCCATGTCACGTGTCGCGTGCTCTGCCTACCCCATTTGGGAACACAGGCGTGATTGCATGAATGGAAAATTTTTTTCGAACAGTTTGGTAACTTTTTGGTGACTTGTCGCGTCGTGTGCGAACTTCAATGTGAATGTATGGGCGGTGAGGTGACGCTCAAGCAACTCGTTGCTAATTTTAGTTTGTAACTAGTTCTTTTTGAGTAGCTCAATGTGCGGAAGGCTTTAGAGAAGTAATTTTAAGAAGTGATTTTGTAGAAGATGTTATTTTTAACCGACTTCAAAAAGGAGGAGGTTCTCAATTCGACCAATTTTTTTTTTTTTCTTTTTTTTTTTTTTTTATATCTCGAAAACCCGTGGACCGATTTTCAAAATTTTTTTTTAATCGAAAGGGTATAACTCGAAATTGGTCCCATTGGCACGACACCAAGATCTGATGATGGAATCTTGGAGAAATCGAGGGAACTCTTCAAATTTTATATGGAGATGTACAGCGTTTTCGGTAATTTGCCGATGAAGTCAAGATTTTACATTCAGTAAACAAAATACTTTCAAAATATTGCTAATTTGAAGTCGGTTTTTTTTGTTTAAAATTATATTGTGAAAGTTTGGGTTAAATTTACTACGAATCAAGAATATTTTTTAACTTTTTTCTTTTCAAACCTACCCAAATATGTACAGTGCTTGAATCAAGTGTAGAAAACGAATAAAATAGAAGTAAACTTTTTTTATATCAAATTATTGATAGATATGTTATGTTCGATTGAGAATGTTTAGCTATGTCCACACCAGTGCGCTTTCACGTTCACCTTGCGTCTTCCTCTGACGCATGCCCATGCAACCACAGCGCATGCGTTGAAACTAGATCCGTCCTCAATGAAGACGCGCTGGTGGCATGCGCTGCGCGAAAGCGCATTGGTGTGGACATAGTTTTTTGGTGGTGACGAGTGAATACTAGAGTGCGTCTAATACACGCTGTATGACACAGTTATTGCATTAATTTCTTAAAAAATCTGATAGAAAACGTGTTGAGAACAATAACGGATTCACCCTATCTTTTTGTGAAACCGATTCCACATTGAAACCGGTTTTCAAAAGCTTTTATTTAGGTTCACCTGTTTGTTTGTCTGTCAGAAAGCCAATATTGCAAGTTAAATTTGATCCACTTCCCCGTTACCGATTGAGCTGGGATTTTGTATACTGGTGTAATTTGAATGATATTAGAATAATGTGGTATTAGAGTTCTGGTGGTTACAGCCAAGGTGTGAGGTAGCTCTTCAATGGTTGTTCCGATTGCTTAGAACTTTAGCGGAAATGTTTTTTTTGTTGTTTAGGTTAAATGACAATCTGTACAATGTATTACGCGAATGAAAGTATTTTTCTTCACAACAAAAGGACCCATTGTTTCACAGTCGCAGTCTTTGATGCCGTCCCTTTCTGGCATGGTTTTTTACCGTTCAACAGAAAAAGATAACAATACCCAGTGAAACCTGCTTCAGACAATAAGGCCACAGTTCTCGTGACTTGATGACTCATTTAACATTTAACCACTGATTGCACAAGCTCCAATAATGCGTGACGTCATCTGACATATCCTGTCACCCTGTTATTATAAACAGTGTTTTGAATTCCTAACTAGTTATTCTTTATCAGCATGAGAGCTCAAATTACCAGCTCATGTTTGAAGGAAATAACCGGCTAGTGTCAAAGACTGGTGTACAGTGCGATCAGTCCCCTTAGCACGACAGCGCGCGAGTAAAGATACGCGCGACATAGACTGTCACTGTCTAACAAGAGACTTCAGAAAGTGACAGGTAGACTATCCCGCGCGCGACGCGACCTGAGCGTGTTGCCGTGCTAATTCTACTGGCGTTCAATTTAGATTTCCGAGTAGACTGCACTAACTGGCACTGTTTTGTCGTAACTTACGAGTAATTCGCTGCAAGTTGGCTAGTCATTCGCATTCGTGTTACTTCGACGTTTTTCTGTTTTACTCGCATGCCTGGCAACAACTCGCACATGACAGCGGCTCGGCTCATGGCACAGTTTCGCAGTAGCCCGCAAGTGACAGTAGACGGTAAATCATTCGGTCAGTTGGCCACAAACGTGTGGCATGGGTTTCGATTGTCATGACGTTACGCGTTACCAAAATAACAAACAACAACATAGCAAATCTAAATTTTAAAGCGAGATTGGTTTCGATCAGCCAGATTTAAGGCGATCCGGAGTCTCCGGGTAGTCAGCTTCCTGGCAGGAAGTTCCTGCGTACCAAATTCCATTGCTTATCGAAATTGCTCTTGCCATTTGCGCGTGAAAAAGTGACAAACACACATATAAACTTTTGCCTTTATAATATTAAATCCCTCTTTTAGACTTTAATTGACGTCATAATTAAAAGAAAATAAATGTTTCCACGATGCCATCGCTATTTAGTTAACCATGATTTTAATATCTCCCGGCTTAAGGGTCTGCAATGAGGACCCCACGTCGAGAATCCCATGCTTATGCGCTTTTTTGCTATCCGTGGATATTTTGTTTGCCTACGACCGCGTTTTATTTTTAAAATACCGGTTTTTGTTTTGATGGTGCACATCACTACTATCCTTATTTGGGTGTGTGTTTTTAGAGTCGTTCAACTGTGACGTAGCGTAGGTATTTTACGGTATTTAAAAACTATTGTAAAAACAAGTGATTATTCCAGTAAACAGATTGCTTAGTAAACAACGCAGCATGTTGAATATAATCAAAATGTCAAATACACCACGAGGAGCAACGTAACAAGCATCTGTCTCTCTCTTTCACGCTTGATTAGAGGGGGACTTTCTTGTGTCGAGGATAAAAATTTGCATGCTTGTAGCTGAAAAATTTAACCGAAATATTTTGGAACTTGTAACTTGGCTATGTTTAAGTAGTGGGGGCAAGTTTGCGCACCACTTTTCAACGGAATAGCGATGCGTGAACTTACCACCACTACTAAACCTTGCCATGTTAGCTGCCGGAGACTGTATTTGTAATTTTTATTGAATGTCTGTCCAATTTAAGTTCTAAAAGCTCTGCTAAAGCTCAAAGAAAAGCTTTCAAGTACCAGGGCAACATAGCAACAGAGGAGTCAGTGCATGACGCAATCCCAAAACATGAAATTGCGCACCGCAGCTACCAGGCTATCATAAAAAGTGTGTTTTTGTCGAAACACGGCGTAGGTGATCGGCGGTTGAACCCCGCCAGGTCAATGGACGGACATCCTGGTTTTTATTGTGTCCTGGTAGAATGTTGCTAGGAAATTATTGAATTAAGTCCCCAATAGGGATACCATGGGACTTTTTGTGGCCAGTGTTGCCTTGTTTAATTCAATAACGCATTTACTTTGCCCTTTTGTAGTTCGTTCGATCGACATGTTGCGTGTTCACAGTTGGAACTTCATTTGGACCTAATTAACAAGCAATCATCCATGCGCCATCATTATTTTCATCACTTTTTTTTATCATTAGTGAAGTCTTATTTCCATTTCTTCCATGGATGTCGTTTGAGGCCACTATGAAATTAGGTTAAGGTGTATCACTAACCTACCTACCAATATCTGATGTATACCTGCCAACTAAAAACTTAAAAAAATTGCTAGAAGTCGCCACGAAACGTGAAGTAGGTTTTTCCTATGTGGCGTTTTGCATGCTCTGCCTACCCTGGGAATGAAATTTATTGGTGTGTGTTAGATTTAAAAAAACATCAATGAAAAAAACAACTTTATGTAGAAAAGGGCACCCCCGACGCATGGTCCCAAAGATGCTTCCTCGCTGTATCGCAATACTGATGCGTTGAGCGAGGAAGCTGCCAGCTCTTCGGTCTCCAGTTGTATCTGACGCTTAAAGATCTCTTTTATAAGGTTGGTGGCGCTGGGGCACCACGGACCTAAGGTCACGACCCTGAATGGCATGAAAAGGTATTCAGCACAGACTTATATCGAAATAGATACCGCGAGTTCCTGCATTTGTATGAAACCAAGCGTGCCACCTTTTCTCTACCTACTGCAACGTCACATGAGCGCTTTAGTGATGGGAATTGACAGTCCGAGAGAAACCGATCAAAGGTGACGCCGCCTTATTCAAGTTGTCCTGTCTCCAGGCAGTTAAACCTAATCTAAATGGTACAAAACTAAATGAAATCGCGTCAAAGGAAGAGTATTGCTCTCCCTTTTGGCACGCGAAGTACATACACTCTGTGTATGCAGGGCCGAGACCTCTGTAACAACTGTTAATAATATTTTTCTATCTATCTATCTATATGTTGTGCGAGGAAGCCGCGGAACCAATAATCTCATTATGTAATACTCAGTTGTCGCGAATGGCATTGACGTAACGTAGTAAATGGGACTGCTTGCACAATATGCATCAGCTAGTGACATCTGGTTGAAGACTCCCTCAAAAGGGGTTAGGAATATTCTGGCACGTGGGGGTTAGATACGCTAGGGCGGTAGGAAAACTTTTAGTTAGGGGTTATCCACTAAAAATATACAGACGGAGTTGTAACATACATACATACAATCACGCCTTTGTTCTCGAATGGGGTAGAGCAGATGAGTTACATAGATAAAAACATGACTTATTCTTGATTCAAAGCGACTTCCAACATAATTTCGGGTAAACAGATTAAATTACAGAGGTAATAATAGTGACAGGTTACTAGCCTGTGGCATAAAGCTATGACTGAGGTCCCCTTTTATGACATACCTACATGGACGACATGCGTCTCTTTAGTTTAGACGAAACGTAAAGCACACCTTAACCTATTTCCTTACTCGCCTCTTACGAAATCCATGGAAGAAATACATAATCGGTGAGGAAATTAAGCTGAATTTTCGGCCGTCCCACATACTCGTACAAACATAATATAATATTTGCCTTGTGGTGTCGAGATAAAATAACACCTCTCCATTTCTTCCGTAAGGAAGTAGGTTTAGGTATGCTTTAGTTAGGTGACAGGCTAGGGGCCATCCATAAAGTACGTCACACAAAAACTGGGGCATTTTAGATCCAAAAGTCACACAATTAACTATGAAAATTACAGAAATTTCAATCAAGTGTCACATAACACTGACCTCCCCCCTCCTGAAAGTGTAACGTACTTTATGGATGTCCCCCAGTAACTTGTCACTATTCTACCTCTTCCATCTTTGCAAACCTAAAGCTATGCCAGAAGTGGTTGCGAGGCTTGATATTGTCGTAATAATGGCTATGTCCATTTCGCGTTTCGTGTGCTCTGCCTACCCCATTTGGGAACACAGGCGTGATTGTATGTATGTATGTAATGTTACTCTAAAAGTATGAAGTATGTGGACTTGTAGACATTTTGGCGTCTCTTTTGTTTGGCGTCCTTCAGGTGTCTCTTTACGAAGCTTGTTCGTTGACACGCGTACGGTTTAGATTCAGTTGAAAACGTTTTTTTCACGTGTGAAGGGTAAAGGAGTCTTGTTTCATGCAACTTTTTGTGGACTCTTAGCTTTTTTAGGGTTCCGTACCCAAAGGGTAAAAACGGGACCCTATTACTGAGACTTCGCTGTCTGTCTGTCTGTCCGTCCGTCCGTCTGTCCGTCTGTCACCAGGCTGTATCTCACGAACCGTGAGAGCTAGAGAGTTGAAATTTTCACAGATGATGTATTTCTGTTGCCGCTATAACAACAAATACTAAAATCAAAATAATAATAATAATAAAAAGGGGGCTCCCATAGAAAAAACGTGTTTTTTTTTATATATTTGGGTCTATTTAAATACTCGTAACTGTAACAGGTAAATACATACTTGAAATGCTCACAGAATATTTAATTAAATATTTACTTTAAAAAGAAATAATTAAAATAAGATAAAATTAGTATTTAAGGGGGGCTCCAATACAAAAAACCTGATATTTTGCAGTTTTTGGTACGGAACCCTTCGTGCGCGAGTCCGACTCGCACTTGGCCGGTTTTATTTGCAGATTTGAGATTATTGTAGGTATAGTAAAAAATGTAACCTAGCTCTTTCGAATTGTGCAATTTATGTGCGAAATCGAATTTGATATTTGTCTCGAGCAATTCGGTGAAGGAAAAAAATCATACACATACATACATACATCACGCCTGTATTCCGAAATGGCGTAGATAAAGCATAAAAAATGCTACATAGCCAAAACCATGGCAATTTCAGGCGTCGTGGCCACTTCTAGCATTTTTTTCTGGTTTTGTTTGTGACAGGTTGCTAGCCTGTCGCTGTATTTCCTTACTCGTCTCTTACGACCACGGAAGAAATGGAGAGGTGTTAAGGCATACATCGTGACGAAATAAGTCTATATTGAGTGTGAAGCTTGCACACTGGGCCGCGTAACCTAAAAACCTAAAGTTGTGCTAAAATAGGTTGCGAAACGTAAAATACTGGTGGTTTGGATTATGTAACAATTCGCATGCTCTCCCTATCCCGATTGAGAAAAAGCCCAATATTTCAGTTCGTATGTTTTTGAAACTTCGACTGAAAAGTCGATATTTTCCACCGCAAGTTTAGGTCATTGCCCTTTGAATTCGGGTGCAACAGCCTATAGGCTAATGCACTGAGATCAATCACCGACGCCATCTTGTTTATGAATTCGTCACTGAAACCAAAAAACTGGCATTTCATTTTCGATACAAGCTTTTTTTACAGACTGTACTTAATTGTCATCCACCCTAGATTATGTGCACCAGATTTCAAGTCAATCAGACCAACCGTTGAAGAGTTCACTCCATCGGAGACAGTGCCGGCTGGCCCACCAAAAGTCCACTGCCGGATTGTTGTAATGTCATCCAAGTTACGTAGGTACTAGGTATACCAAGTTTCAGCTCGATCGTTCTATTGGAAGTGGTTCAAATCTTCCTTGCAAGATTTGTAAACATACAAACATGCAAAAGTGAAGTTAAATAAAAGCTTGCAAAAATACAGCCTCTTGTACGATTTAACGCGCTCTACCAAGCTGACGCGACTCGTGTCCCCAAAGGTTGTCGTTCCCGCGAAGGTCGTCCGTTGTCGTACTATTTTTTGCGACTAATTATAATTTTGGCTTGCCACGATTTGCAGAAAAAATGACAGATGACAGAGAAGTTTGGCTTGTTGTTTTTGTTAATGTTGACACCTGTTGAAGGGAAGGCGGTTTTACACAACGAAAGATAATATGATGGGTTCACAGAATAGCCCAGTGGTTAGAGACCTGGACTGCGAAGGTTGAGGTCACGGATTTGATTCCCGGTCGGGGCAGATGTTTGTGTGATGATTTGATGAATACGAGTGTTTGTTCTCGAGTCTTACATACATACATACATCACGCCTCGCCTGCGTTCCCCAATAGATAGAGTAGGTAAAGCAGACGAAACTTTACATAGCCAAAACCAACCAATGCCACTTTTAGCTCAAAGTATAATGTTTTTAAAAGATGGCCTGTCGGTTGCCTCTTACGACATCCACGGAGGAAATAGAGAGGTGTTATTTTAAACCTGACACAAGGCAATTACTTGATTTATATGTTACTAGCTTTTGCCCGCGGCTACGCTCGCGTTAAATTCGGGGTAACACAGAAGAGATCTTGTTAGTCACTAATAGCCCGCATGCCAATTTATAGCTTTTTACGTTGAAAATTGCGGAATCCTACTATTTTTCCTATCGTCATATTTTGGAAAATTCAAACAAAATCTTTATAAATTGTAGCCTATGTGCTATTCTGATGTATAAGCTATATTACTGTAAAGTTTCATTAAAAACCATTCAGTAGTTTTTGCGTTAAAGAGTAACAAACATCCAAACATACTCACATTTATAATATTAGTAGGATGTCGTTTTATGTAGTTAGATAAGTAGGTAGATAATGTTCCATTATACAGACGTAAGCTATTAGTCCAAACGGGATGTACTCTACGATTTAACAGACTTGTACATAAATGTATGTAAGTGGAAAAATCGAGGATTTAGGGTTCCGTACTCAAAGGGTGAAAACGGGACCCTACTACTGAGACTTCGCTGTCCGTCTGTCTGGCCGTCTGTCACCAGGCTGTATCTCAAGAACCATAATAGCTAGGCAATTGTATTTTTCAGAGATGATTATATTTCTGTTGCCGCTATAATATTATAGCCTGGCGTGATAGCTAGTCACTTGAAAATTACAGAGATGTTTGTTTTGTCACTTCAACAAGTAATACTAAAAAAAATCTAATAATTAAGAGGGGCTCCCATACGAAAGTTTTTGGTACGGAACCGTACATACGAGAGTCCGACTCGCTCTTGGCTTATTACAAGCTTTTTTGAAGTGTGCAATACACCTACCATCTCGAATGCAATTCTGACCCCCCCCCCCCCCCCCCCCC
>BHDV01021009.1:81425-114967 GCA_005406045.1 Adoxophyes honmai
GGGATTGTTAAAAAAACATGTAATAAATATTCAATTTCATGGCTATCTCGTACTTATCTAAGTGTAAGACCAAATGTTTCTTAGACAAATTTTATCCTAAACAATAGTGCTACCGATTTGTAAGATAAACCAGCAAAAATTTTTTTTTTTTAATTTTTAGTTGGTTCGATTCCCGGTTGAGACAAGCAAAATTTTAAAAATCTTTTAATGCAGTTTTGTTTCTTTCCAAAAATGAAGGAATGTTTTCTTTCAGCAAAATGAGCTAACTAAGAGATTTAGAGAAGTTCCCCTCCAGGGCCCATTGAAACTTTCCACCCTGTATATCGATACTTTAAAACAATATTGATATATCAAATATCGATATATTTTTTTCATTTGCACATCCCTATGAGAGACGTATTTTTTGGTTTATCAAATAATTAACTCTTTCTCTCTCTCTCAAGATTTCATCGGCTAAAAGCTTGTAGGAATAGGAGCCCCGCGCGAACGGATCTCCGTCGACGCTCTTCTATAGATTATAATTGGGGAAACTAAGCATGCAAAGTATGCGATTAGTATTAAATAAACTGTCAATAGAGGGTAAAACGATTTCCAAAAATTCCTGTACACTAATTTTTACAAGATTTCTTTTAGTTTCACGTGTCCCGTTGTCTGTAATCAAATCTTGCAAGTTAGCTCCACTTCCCGATTCTCGATTGAGCTGAAATCTTGTAACACTTTTGTAAATCGGATGAGAATGCAATATTCCGGTAGTGGACTTCTGGTGGCCCAGCCGGGACCGTCTCCGATGGAGGGAACTCGTCAACGGTTGGTCTGATTGACTTGAAATCTGGTGCACATAATTTAGGGTGGATGACAATGTAGTACAGTTAGTAAAAAATACAGTCAGCAAAGAGCTTGTATCGGAAATGAAATTTTTGTTGGTTACATTATTACGATTTGGATTGGGAGTTCGTTTTAGCAAACCTTGGGATTGTGTGCCAAGTTATATAATATCTACAATTGACAGTGTAATTTAAAGTTGTTCACGTGTTACGGCACTTGTGTCAATGCGTCGCACTTTTTAAACAATAGTTTGTCCTTGAGAGTGGTTAAGTTTGTGTTTGAAACACGCTGCGTACAAGTGATAATTCGTGATCAAATAATTATTAATAAAATTATATTACCCGTTTTACCCTGTATTTCTTCCATGGATGTCGTAAGAGGCGACTAGGGCAATAGGTTAAGGTATATTTTAGGCGACAGGCTAGCAACCTGTCACTATTGCACCTCTCATTTGTTTTTAAACGTGAAATTGTACTAGAAGTGGCCACGCAACGTGAAATGTTCATGGTTTTATCTATGTCACGTCTTTTGTGCTCTGCCTAACCCATTTGGGAACACAGGCATGATTGTATGTATTTCTGAAGCAGTGTCCTAACAAAAAAAAAATTAAGTATTACTTACATTTTTATCTCTAGCTTTTAGCAAGTCAAAAACAAACATACATACAACATCAATTAACGACGCCCACTTTCCCACATTTAACTAACCAAACACCGACTGGTTATTTCTTAAACTCCCGGTTAAAGTTAACTTTCGACACCAGCGAATACCAGGGTAGCATGGCGCGGTAGGAGCAGGAATAAATAGCTCGTACAAAAATGCGGAAATGGCGGCCAGCGCGCCTGATTTCTCAACCGTTTACAATGTCGTCGGTGCTCAGGTTTTGGTTTAAACTCTAGGGTTCCGTAACCAAACTTAATGGGAACCTATTACAAAGACTACGCTGATTATCCGTCCACACAAAAATATGCCATTTTTTTCCTAATTTTGCTCGTTATAAATAAATGGTAACGCCTAAGGCACTTGTTTACCTTACTTAGTCAGTGGTATGGAACCCTTCGTGCACGAATCCGACTCGCACTTGGCCGGTTTTATTCATTATTACTCATTATTATTTGGTTTTATTTATTCATGTCGAATTCATGACATTGCGGTGGTTGGAAGTGTGCGAAAAGAGAGTTACAACATATTATAACTATGTACTTAATAAGATTGTGGTGTCAAAATATCTGCGTAAATTTTGAGGTGTGCCTATTCCAAACTATGAATAGATTCAATTTAGTTACTTAATTACCCTAATCTAAAAGAATATTAATCAAACTTCCGTCAAATTCTCCGTGTAGTGTCGGAATTAGAATAACACATCTATATTTCATCCTTGGGTGTCGTAATTGATATAATGACCATCTAATTGACTTCCTAAGTGCGTTTCGAACGCACGCCTATCGAAAGGATCGTAAATTAAAAAACGAAACATGTGCTCTTTCTAAAACGTGCTGCAAACTGTGCCAAGGCTCTCTAGTCTAGTGAGACTTAGAGACGCTGCACGCTGTAGTTACCATTCTAGACATGGACATTGGCTTTACCTGTAAATAACTAAACCTAACCAACAAAAATTTCATTTTCGATACAAGCTTTTTGCTAACTGTACTTCATCGTTATCTACCTTAGATTATATGCACCAAAATTTCAAGTCAATTAGACCAACCGTTGAAAAGTTCCCTCCATCTACTACCAGATTATTGCATTGTCATTGTCATCCGATTTAGGCGCAGCGCAGACGACAGACTTTTGTGCGATCGAGTCTGCGGAGCAATAAAAATTCTGAATGAAAACTGTCTGCGCGCCATTCAGAGGTTTTATTGCTCCGCAGACTCGATCGCACAAAAGTCTGTCGTCTGCGCTGCGCCTTAGGCCCGTCAGAGACGGCAGACTATCTGCGACGGACTTTTTAGTCTGTGAAAATAGAACTTATGGAATTAAATGCAGTAACGCACACGACGCGCAAAAAGCAATACACTCGCGCCGTAGACTCGATGACACAAAAAGTCTGTCGTCTGCGCAGGGCCTTGTAGGGTTCCGTACTCAAAGGTACCCCCCGTGCCCTTCAATGGTTAGAGGAGGCCTGTGCTCCGGGTATTGAACATCTGTTTCCATGTACTAGGCTCTCATAAAACGCAGGAGTTACACTAACGTGTCCTATCTATACCGGCCGCGTGACGTTACTAATGCATTCGAAATCAATTCAAAATTCTATTTCCAACCAGTTCCGATATAGGTTATAAGCGTGTCAACACGGCAAAAGATTATGTATTTTATGCCATAGCAGTAAAGGTTTAATTGCGTTAGATATAATGTGTTGCGATAGTGTTGGCAATAGTTGCCAAGGTTGTTGTGATACAGAATCTGTTACTAGGAGAGCAGAAGACGTGTCTATCAATCGACAGTATTTTTTTTATTAATGACTGCCAGCTTAGCACGCTAAGACCTTAAGACAGACTATACCTGTCACTGTCTAACTGCAGAAGTAAGAGAATGACAGATAGAGTAACTTTCGCGTGTCGTGTGCTAATAATGGCGTGTTGAAAAAATCCGTCAAGTTTCTTGTGGCGCTTTCTTGGCAATGATGGTCTTTCCGAAGCGCTGGTAGCCTATTTGCTTAAATAAATAGAATTTTAAATTTTCTTCCGTAGTATCTTTTCCTAATAAACACTGTATCGACCCTTGGTTTCCTTGACAAAGGAAATCTCCCGTTTAAATATTGTGGCAAAGTTCTATCGCTTCGATTTGGCGTTTGAGTTGAAGGAAAACAGGTGCTTTGTTTCTTATGAAGGAAACCACCTCAAGCCGTTAATGCCACGCGAATAAATTTAATTCCAAACTCGTGGACGTGGACTTTATTAGGATCGTGTTACGGTGCATTATCCATCGTACGACACGGCTTCATTGTTAAACAGCCTGCTGCTAACTCATGCCTTCCTAGTACTTTTTGTGCAGTTACGTCACCTCTGTGCGCAGTATAACGAATCGTAATAACATGATTTGGTTAATTTATCGCACATGACATTTAACACCGTATTAACTCAAAAAAGTTGATTTTTTAGTTATGAATGCCACTCGATAGCATATTTTTTTATCTATCGGTAGGCCAGACAGTCATATTTTTAAGTAATCTACTGACCGAGAGATGGCATCAAAATCTATATTGCCTATTCTCGCCATCCACCGAGACGTCAGTCAACATAGTAACATCTGTAGTTGAGTCACTTGCTGAGCGGCAATCGGGAGCGGCAAGCGCGTGGTGCGTGTGTTAACTCGACATATGACAAGGTTCAAAACATCTTAGTAGCATCAGAGAGTTATCAACACCGTATTATTTTTACTTAATACAGTTTTGCCAGTCAATCTTTTTTGAATTTACTGCATTGTTTATGTATTATGTCAAAATAATACCGTATTGCCTCTGAAAATTTTGAATTGATACTACTTTGCCTGTTAAAATATTCCGACTGATAATGTTTTAACAGTGTTTCAACTGTATGACCTATTAGGGTGATACTATTTAGAGATTGTTAATTGCATCATAGTCTTATCAAAGCGTTAAGATGTAAGAATTCTAACGTCTGTAGATTATAATGACAACCAGGTAGTCAAAGAATTTGCTGGTACGAACAAAGCCACACTAGAAAAATAACATTTACACCCGATAATTAGAACATGATGTTGTATTGAAACAAATAAAAAAAAGAATACTCCGTTAGTTTATTTCGGTTACTATGACGCACAGTAAATTAATCTCATAAATTGTTGTCGATAACTATTATTACAGCACAGTTTGATTATTGTGATAATAACAGTTTCTCGTATTAATAACGTATAAAATACTGGTTGAATATGAAACACAAATAAATAAAACCACCTATTACCACAATTTTACACAGTTAATAGCTTTATTACCGATTTAATCTTAAAGTAAACTTTAAAAAATTATCATAATTGTACAGTATAATGAGTAATATCTGGTGCAAAACAGCACCAAAAGGGCTGCACTCAGTGCGACCGAGAGGGCTTTGTACTTAGTTATTTAAAAAGTGCCTGCAGGGAGATTTTTTCTTGCTGGCTAAATACGCCAACTAAATAACGTTTCAGTTTAAACTTATTACTTAATTATACGAATAAGAAGTAAACAGTTTATGATGAAAGTTATCTCTGAAATAGATTTGGTACACCCTGTTTGTTAATGAATGATTGTATTTTATATTTATACGTGTTTTAACATCAATAATTAAACGTTAGAAAAGCTTTGTATACATTTTAGAAGTAACTCCTTTCGTATACGCTCGTATTTAGTTCTTTTTTCATTGCACAATATAGATTATTTGTACAATGAATGTAAAATGAATCACAGACTTTTTCACTGTAAAGTGCTTCATTTAAAATTTTAAAGGTATGTTTCATTTTTGTTAACAAAATTAAACCTAAGTTTAATAGAAATATGATTTCTAGTTTGTTAAAAAGGAAATTATGTTATTTCTTTCATTAGTTAATACAGGATAGGAAAAAAATTTTATTTGTAAAAAAATGGAAGACTGTATTATTTTGAATTAATACATCAGTATATTGGTGTTTAAGGGAAAAATAAACAGGCGATACCGACATAAGTCTAAAATAATTTTAATTATGGTTGGCAATATAGTCTTAACTCAAAGTGCCGTTGGTAAAATGCTTGTAAAATGAAAACAAAAGTCTTATTCGAGGGGTATTCGAATTCAAAATAATGCTAAATAGTGTACTTATAAATCACGGCAGAAAAAAATACAAATATCGTTTGTCCTAAGGTGTTATGATTTTTCAAACTTTCAAAACGCAATATCTCAAAACTGCATTTTTTGAGTTAATACGGTGTTAAATGTCATGTGCGTTATGTTATTAATTAGTGAAATAGTTATTGATTTTACAGGTTTATTAGAAAAAACTGGCCAATTGCGAGTCGGACTCGCGTTCGCGGTTTCGGAACGAAAACTGCAAAAAATCACGTTTCATGTAAGGGAGCACCCCTTAAATACTTATTCGAATTTAATAACATTTAATTATTTACTTTTAAAGTAGATATACAACTTATTCTGTGAATATTTCAAGTGTCTGTGACCGTTATTTATTTCGATCCAAAAACCAAAAAAAAAATCGCGCTTGTTGTGTAGGAGCCTCCCGTAAATTATAAATTTATAATTTTATTTTATTTTTTGTATTTGTTGTAGCGGTAATATAAATTACAAATACAAATACATAAGTCAAAATTTCAACAGCCTAGCTAACGGTTCGTGGGATACAGCCTGGTGATGGACGGACGGACGGACAGAGAAGTCACAGTAATAGGGTCCCGTTTTCACCCTTTCGGTACCAAACCCTAAAAAGGAATGTCTTTAAATGAAATGATCCAACTAAAGAGTTTATGATAGATTCCTCTAGCTAGAACCCTGCTTATTTTTTCACGCTAGGTATAATATCTACTGTTTTATTACTAAGTAAAGTAAGTATTTCATATAAATATGTTATTGAACCTAACAGATTAAACAAACTCAGTCAGGGGGTCGACCAGATAAAAATATTCGTACGTTGACCGCAGGTTAAATTTAACTAGGTTAAAAATAAACCTGGTGCTAAGGGCTATGCGTATAACCTCTTTGTTTTTATGATTCGGCCATCTTTGATTTTCGTGATATTTTGAATTCAGACAATGGAACGGTAACTGCCCTAATTGTGGACAGTTTAAGTTGACACGCACCAGTAATGGACACCTATTATCAAGAATAAATTTAAATATCGTTTGATTGTTGTAAAAATAAATGAGTAGTGGAAATAAGAATAATTTTTACCGTACTTTTAGGTCCGTGTTTTATTTTTTAAGTAGTCTCCGCTGCCTAAGACAAAGGTGTAACTGGAGCGTTTCTGGCCCTTTGAAATTAAAAAAAGCTATTTTTTGATATCGCTGTAAACTAAAAACTAATACTAATTACGTTGAATCAAAAAACCAAGTGAGTTTAATTTAAAACACATTTTGTTTATTGTTAGTCGTACAAAGTTATTATTTCGGTTATACGTTAAAATCGGTCGAAATTTAACTTAAAGTTAAAAGAAATAAAGCTTCTGATCTTCGCACTGTTAGACAGATCGATGATTCCAAATAATTCAAAAACAAAAATACGCGTAAAAAAGTATTTACATTCGTAAAACACGACACGCGGAAGTCGTTCTATATTTAAAATAGGACGAATGTTGACAAACAAACACCTGTCTCGCTCCCTCTCGCGGTTAAATAGACCCGGCGGCGGTCCGTCTCGCTCGTTTAACACGGTTTTGCGACGTTGCCCATCGTCCCAGATGATTTTGATTAGCGTAGTATATGCAAAGGTGTCCGATGAATCATGGTTGTGATGTGACATAACTGCATTATTATGTTATGAATTGCGTATTTCAGCACGCGATCTTAACGTGGTAGGTATGTAAGTGATATGATAATAGTGGTGTTTGCGAGTCGAGTTGACAGTTGTTTAATATTGAAATTGACCTTTGAAACGATTGCAAAGTGCCTTTGGGAAAACTTCATTGTTTGCTAATTTTTTAAAGTCCGCCATCTGTAATTATTACACACTTTATTGCCCAAAAAAACCGAAATACAAACAAAAAGATGTAACAGATTTGTCAATCTGTATCATTCGTACTGTCCCTATTGGTAAAATGGTGGTTCCTACTCCATTTAATGCAGTGCAACATATAGTAATATTGTATCTTACACAAAAAAACATACATGTACTCATAGGCAGAGCCCACGAAATGCTTCGTAGCCACAGGCAGCATATTTTTTAGGTTTTAATTTGCCGTGTGGCGTCTGGTTTAGGATGTCGTAAGAGGCGACTAAGGAAATAGGTTAAGGTATATTTTAGGTGACAAGCTAGCAACCTCTCACCATAGTACGGATAGCTGCAGAAAAAAGTAAACCCCTACTCATAGTAATGGAACATTATATGGGCGGGGGGTTACCTTTCTCTGCAGAGACTTAGAAGAACCTAAAATATACGCGAGAAGTGGCGATGGAGCGTGAAGTGGTTGTTTATGTCTATGTAGCGTTTCCTGAACTCTGCCTACCCGTTTTTGGAATACAGGCGTGATGTATGCATGTTATTTAAGAGGTGCAACAGTCACTGACTGACTCTTCACTATGATGTAACATTTTACCTCATTACAAATAACCATCGCTCTAGGTATTACATACGTTCTAAAGCTAAACGCAGTGCTGATAATATTAATTGTGTAAATAAGCCATTTCACCTTATCTATTGCACAATTGCCCGCAATGTACCAACTTCCTGTTTGCGGGTTTGCCTGCGGTTTTTCTTCCCCACGGAATATACAGCCTTTGATAAAATATGCAATCTCGTATATGTACATAAATAGTACGCGTTTATTCCCTAATGGGGTAGGCAGAGCAACGAGCTAACGGCTAACGAACATATGTTGCCAAGTTATCGGCCCGTGTTCCAACACACAAATGACCCAAAAACACCGATAAGATCCGCAATCTCCGACAAGGCCGCCGATAGCCTATCGGTGCACGCGATACCAGCTGGTGCTGAATGTTGGTGTTTTACTCCTTTACTGTACTTTGATATACATACATACATACGTCTGTATTCCCAGTTGGGGTAGGCAGAGCATACGAAACGTTACAAAGACAAAAATATGTTTTTTAGCCGCTTCTAGGATTATATGAGGTGAGGTATGAGGTCAACTCTGGGAAAGGGTTAGAATGTTGTGGGCGATGGGCTAGCAACCTGTCACTGCGATATCATGTTTAACCATCTAGTTACCCTGAAATTGCTAAACGTGGCACTGGATTTTTGAATTCATGTGCTCTGTCTACCCCTTTTGGGAATACAGGCGTGAGAACATATTATGTTCCCTCTAAGATATTGTTTTAGGCTTTGAGTTGGCACTTATAATAGTGACAGGTTGGCAGCCTGTCGCCTAAAACCTTACACTATTTCCTTAGTCGCCTCTTACGACGTCCACGGAAGAAATGGAGTGGTGTTATTCTATCCCGATACCACAGGACTCCTTTACTTCTTTTTTTACTTTGACAATTGACATAACCTGTCTGGATGGAAAGTTGCGCCTGCGTTTGGGCTAAGTGCGAGTTGAACTCGCGCACGAAACAAACAAGCGCTTATCTGTTAATGTTTATTGATATCGAGTAAAAATAGATGAAATAGCCGTTATTTGTGTTTGTTGCTGCAGCGGCCACAGAAATACATAATTTGTGAAATTTTTTGGTGACAAATTGACAGACGGACAACTAAGTCTTGGCACGCTGCGTCTCTCGTCATCAGCAGAGCTATTGTCTAACGCACCAATAATCTACATCGTTTTTAATTTGACAGTTTCAGTGTCAGTTCGCTTTGAAATGTTTCAATTTCACTGTCAAACTAAAAAACTGTCAAATTAAATACGATGTAGATTTTTGGTGAGTTAGACAATAGCGCTGCTGGTCACCGTCTTTTATTTTGCCGTGTGGTGTCAAGATAGAATAACATTTCTCCATTTCTTCTATGGATGTAAGAAGCGACTAAGGAAATAAGTTTAGGTATGCTTCAGGCGACAGGATAGCAACCTGTCACTATTCTACCTCTTCCATCTTCGCAAACCTAAAATTAAGCTAGAAGTGACTGTAAAGTGTGATATAATCATGGTTTTGTCTATGTCACGTTTCGTGTGCTCTGCCTACCCCATTAGGAAACACAGGCGTGATTGTATGAATGTATTATTTTCCTATGACGTGTTTGTGTGAAAATCAGCAGACTCGAGGACGACGTTGGCAATCGAATAATCGATAAACCGTTGATAGCGGCGATTACGTGTGGAGTGGAAACGATTCCATTATTGCGTGGCTCCATATTAACAATAGTATGTAATTAACAACAGTCTAACCTGATTTCTGATCCACCGTGGAACGTCACAGTAAACTTAATGAAGATTTTCTTTATCGAACTCTGGAAAAACACTATGACGTTTATTGTAAATCGATTAGTGTCAGTCTTAAATTGAGTATAGCTCTTTCGAGCTACCCCGTAGCCCTTCATAGACGCGCGGCTGCTCATAAAAGCTTCTTCCTTTATGAATATGATTTTTACACACATAGATAATTGTCACGCCTGTATTCCCAAGAGGGCAGAGCACACAAAACGAACACACAAACCATTCATGTTCCGTACCGCTTTTAGTTTAGTTTTAAAAATCAGATAAATATTTCCCGTGTGGTGCCGGGTTAGAATAGTACCTCCCCCTTTCTTCCCGTGGGTGTCGTAAAAGTCGACTCTGGGAAAGGGGTTAGTGTATTGTGGGCGATGGGCTAGCAACCTGCCACTGCAATATCACGTTTAACCATCTGATTACCCTGCTGAAATTGCTAAACGTGGCACTGGATTTTTGAATTCATGTGCTCTGCCTACCCCTCTTGGGAATACAGACGTGAGAATATGTATGTATGTATGTAAAATAAATAGTATAGTGACACAGATTGCCAGCTTGTGGTATAACTCCTAAGCCTAACGCGTTCCTAAACGTATTGCCTCTTACGACACTCACTGAAGGAATGGAAAGGTTGTTATTGTAAACCCGACACCACAATGAGAACTCCCAAATTATGGTGGCAGTTACAAACAGGTCAGATAACCTAAGCCTAGGTTTAGGGCGTCTAGACACCATTATCATAATTATCTTAATGGCTAGCACGCGTTTCGTTTTTTGTATGTCGCGCTGTGCGTCATTTCCCTATTAGGTTTGCTATATAGATAAAGTTATGACCCGTTGCTTATTTTAGTGGGCTGGTCCAATTAGCTTATATTTTTTCAACTAACTCCAAAATATGGGGTCTGTCTGACCAGTTTTGGTTGATAATATACAGGGAAACCTTATTTAACTCTGGAATCTAAAAAAGTGTATTTATTTCACGGTTTTTTATTATCCTGCTATGTTGATATTGTGTTCCATTGTTAGTATTCGCGTTTTTTCAATAACTTTGAGCTTTTTGTAAGCCCTTTATTTTTAATATACATTTATTTTGTAGTTGATTAGCTGTATACGTATAGGTACCGCTAGGGTGCTGTTACAGCTTGAATGAGTACAACATTGGTACATCTGTGTGCGTCGCCACCATCGTATTTTTGTGCAATTTAGTATACGTCCATTCGATTAATGTGACAGTAAAGGTCATAATTATTTCTTTGCCAATGACAAAATAACCGAGAATCCTCACCAAAGACGAATCGGTACATAATTAAGTAGTTACGCCATTCTCCCAAAACCAGTTAGCATGCAAAACTTTGCATATACTACAAACTTAAATTTCGTCTAATCTACGTTGGTCAGTCAACTCGCACGTGATAGAGCGGGAGCGTAATAGCACTACCGCACGTGCCAAAGCGGGATAGTTATAGGGATGTTAAGTACGCACTCAGCACGTGCTTTGGAAATTAAACTGATTTAGATTTATTATCTCCTGGTACTCGCCGCTTTGACACACTTTCTGTTTTTTATTTAATTGCCTTTTAATGGGCCCAAATTCTTGTTTAACTATGACAGTGAGGTAGATACTGTTTTTTTAATTGCGTCAAGTGGCTGCGCCCAGAAAAACGCCCACGCAACTCAACATACACACAATCATGCCTATGTTCCCATATGGGAGGCAAAATCACACGAAACGCAACGCGAGCCACTGCTGTCACAGACTAAATGACGGCGGTCGGTGGACAGTCTCGCTAGTGTAAAAAATGGCGTCAGCTGTTCATCATCATCATCATCATCACAGCCATAAGACGTCCACTGAAGATAGGCCTCCCTTAGGACTTCCACATGTATTGGTTGAAAGCGAACTGCACCCAGCGTCTTCCGGCGACCTTAATAAGGTCGTCTCTCCATCAGGTGGACGTCCGTGGTCTCTATTCGATCACTTTTTGACCCTATCGGCCATCTGTTCTGCTGTGGCCTGCCCATTGCCACTTCAACTTACTAAGCTGGTGGGCTATATCGGTGAATTTAGTTCGTCTACGGAACAAACCTCATCTGTCTGCTAAAGATTGTAAATAAGGAAGCATCATTTCTATTAAATTATGTAGTTGATTCGGTTTTACAATCTGGAATTTAGCCAATATTAAAATACCTGGCCACCCCATGCGATATAGTGCACGAGTTACGGCGTAGTGCGAGCGCCGACAATAAAAAGCTTAAGTTATTCGGTCATTTGTGTAAAGGATTCGACGTATTTGTGAAGTTATTGGGCAACTGTCTTTCAGAATTAACTTTACTGCATGCCGAGGTCACTTGTTATGGTTCCGTATTTTTGGTATCTCACGATGAGTCTCGACTAAATTTGTGAATTTAAGAAACCATACGCCTCCACGTTTACGGTTTCAATTTTTTTGGTGTTGGGTTTAGAATAACACCTCTCCATTTCTCCCGTGGATGTCGTACGAACCGACGGATATAGGTTGAGGTATATTTTAGGAGACAGGCTGCGAAGCTCTCACTATTGTACTTTTTCTTCGTCTTTGTTAGTACTAACAATATGCTAAATGTGGCTACGAATCGTGAAGTCATGGTTTTGATTATATAACGTTTCGTGTGCTCTGCCTAGCTCAGTAGGGGGAATATAGGCGTGTTGTATGTATGTAACTTATATACGTTATTTCAGTGAAAATAATTTAACTTTGCGGTGCTTACCTAATCATGGTATTTTTATTACGGTAAAACCTAGCAAAGTGGCCGAAACGTCGAGGTAATTAAAATATAACGTTAAGAAGTAAATGCTAGTAAAAATCATGAAAGTTTGAAGTGAATTAGAACACATTAGACACAATAACTAAGGAAATAATGCAGCGCTGCTTGTATGTGTAGAGTCTATTTCCGTCTTTGTCTAGCTTCAAATTTATGTGACAAACTAACGAAATGTTGTGACAACCAAACTATATCCATTAAACCATTGTTTTCCCCGTAAATTAGGGAAAGTAATGCGTCGACGTCATATGGCTCACTTAAAGAATTACTTTATTATTTATCTACTATGGACACGCGATCTGCGAAAACACGTAGTTTACACTACATACATACATACATACATCACACCTGTATTCTCAAATGGGGTAGGCAGAGCACACAAAACGCTACATAGACAAAACCATGACTATTTCACGTTTCTTGCATATTTTTTAGGTTTCGAGTTAGCAGGTATAATAGTGACAGGTTGCTTACGATCACCACATAGGAAATTATAAAATTACTTTATTATTTATCTGCTATGGACACGCATTGCATCACGTAGTTTTCGCTACGGTGTACTTGTAACGCAGGCCACATCGTAAATATGTAATTTACTCCAAATGTAATTAATTTTGTGTTTTGTCGAGTAATCACTACATCAATTAATTAGTTTTATAGCTGATAGCGTAATTACGAGGTGCTACAAATCCGGTGCCGTGTCATTATTTCAAATTTTGTAGAGGCAAAGGTATTGTTTTGATGACTGGATTTTTGTAATTTTCCGTGGACATCGTATGAGGTGACTAAGGAAATAGGTTAAGATATATTGACAGAGTTAGCGACAGGCTAGCAATCTGCCACTATTGTATTTTTTAACATAAAACTTAAAAAAAAAAAAAGTTGCTACAGATCGTGAAATAGTCGTGATTTTGTGTATAGCGTTTTGAGTCCTTTCCTATGTATATTGTTGTGTGTATGTATGTATGTATGTAAAAATGAAGGAATCGTCACGTTTCTTTTTGCACGAAACGTCATATCCGTTGAATAACAATTTTATCTATCAGATTAGATTACAATAAATGGTAATTAACCTAAGGAACCTAAACACAAATGAACAATGGACTAGCCCAACCTTACACAGCGACCCAATTCGGGAATGTGCAAAATGGTATGACCTACTTTCAAAATTTATGCTGTTTTGTAAGTAACGGTTTACTTTCCAAAAATTACGAAGTGCGGAAAGGAAAATCTCTCTCTATCATCTCTTGCAGCCAAAATTTTAAGAAAAAAGAAATACATTTATAAACAGAAATTTGACGAAGATGTCATTTTGGTTCAATTTGTCTAAAGATTTAAAGATACCAATAAGGCGCTGCGCAGACGACAGTGTTTTGTGCGCGCAGCAATAAATTGCCTGAATGGCGCGGTGACAGCTTCTAGGAACTTCCATTCAGAGTTTCGTAGAAAATGTCAGCGTGAATGGCGAGAATTTATTGCTGCTCGCACAAAACTCTGTCGTCTGCGCTGCGCCTAAGTACGAGTATTAAATGAATGGTACAATTCCGTGTTAAATAGCGTATTTTAAAAGATACAGACATACAACATACAATCACGCCTGTATTCCCAAACGGGGTAGGCAGAGCACACAAAACGCTACATAGACATAACGATGACTATTTCACGTTTTGTAGCCACTTCTAGCATATATATTTTTTTTAGGTTTTGAGATGACAGGTACAATAGTGACAGGTTGCTAGCCTGTCGCCGAAAATATGCCTTAACCTATGTCCTTAGTCGCCTCTTACGACATCCACGGAAGAAATGGAGAGGTGTTATTGTAAGATTTAGAAGATAGAATGAGTTGTGAAGGGAGTTGCAAAAGATAGGTTTTGTCGTGGTATTGCAACTTTTGGTAGACGTCCTTTGGCTCCCTTCGGACCACCACAGCATTTAAAAGTTAAACGAATATTTTGCGTGTCTATATTTATAGTTCGAGAGCCAACGATAAATGAGTCAAGTCACCGTGTCATTTATTTTCCGATCCGCGTTTATTCTCGTGCCACTTGCCCCGGTTAAATATAACGCAGTTAACACAATCGGGTCCGTTTGTTTCGCGAGCTAACGAGAGTCGCTTCCGTATTATAAAAAGTATTGAGATGTTTGTTTGGTTTTTAGTGGGTTACGGAAACTTTTGGTAAAAGTATTGCAATGGTGCGAAGCCCATTTGACTTTAATTGCCCAACCAGTTACTATACTATTTTTGACTAAATTTTAACTTGATTTTGCTAAAATTCTGTGTTAGCATCGTGTGCTCTGTGTACCGCTTTTGGAAGTGCAGATGTGATATTATACTGTACCTAGTTGTTTGTGAGTCCCTGTAAGTGTGTAGTATGGATGATGATGAACCGATTATCCTGAAAATTGGTGAGGAGGCAGTATACAGGGTGGAAAGTTTCAATGGGCCCTGGAGGGAAACTACTCTAAATCCTTTAGTTAGCTAATTTACTGAAAGGAAACATTCCTTTATTTTTAAAAAGAAACAAAACTGCATTAAAAGATTTTTAAAACTTTGCTTGTCTCAACCGGGAATCCAACCAACTAAAAATTAAAAAAAAAAAGCTGGTTTATTACACAAATCGGTAGGACTAATGTTTAGGATAAAATTTGTCTAAGAAACATTTGGTCTTACACTTAGATAAGTACGAGATATCCATGAAATTGAATATTTATTACATGATTTTTTTACCAATGCCTAGTATTGCAGCGCTATTGTAAAACGCACCAAAAATCTAAATCATGCCTAAATCGACAGTTTTAGTGTCAGTTTGCTTTGAAATTAATCGATTTTGAAGCGATTTTTGAAATCAACTGTAAAATACTTTCCACCCTGTATACCAGGAGACGGATATAGGATATATTTTATCCTGTCCCTTGGGGTGTGACAGAAAACGTAGGATGACGACGGATTCAGACAAAATCCTCTTTGGCGGAACAAAGTTTGCTGGTTCTGCTCGTATATAATAAAATGACATTTTTGTCAAAAAAAACTTTACAAATTCATTTTCAGCTTTTGCCTGAGAACTAGTAAGACTTTTCAACAAAAGACGATTAAAATAGTAGCTGCGGGAAAAAAAACTCAAGATCATTGGTTTCCGAAACCACGGATTCTGCTCGATCTCTTTTATTTGGCGAAGCTGGGAGAAATTAGAAAGTCCGATTTCCGCTTTGGTGTTGCTTAAGTCGGTTGTTTAAATATTGGTGTTTGTTACATCACTACTACCATTAAACCACTGGTTTGTGAGTTAATGAGTAAAGGTCTCAAATCTAAAGAAAATTTCTGAGCGAAAAGGTGCACCGCAGACGACAGACTCCAAAATGTCACGTGTCGATAGGTGCGTTGGCATGGATCGGTAGGTGTGGGGAGACCCTAATACTCAATCAGGGTCATACAATTCAAGAAGACGCGAAACACTTCCTTGTTGCGTGCAGTGCGATAGTGCACCGTTTTTGATACGTGTTGGTCCTTAGAAGGACACGTCTTCACCGTTTCATCCTCAAACGAATGGGCTAGTCGAGTGGTAGGTTAGAACTTTGAAGAGCAGTAGTAGCTATGAGTTATTATAATAGAAAGTGCCGTTTTCATTCTGAAATGTTGTATTGTGCTATGCGCGATTGGGAAACAGGGCGCGTTTTTGTATTTGACTACTCCGATTGCTATTTATCTTTGTTTGCGAGACTTATTCACATTTTATTATGATTTACGGTTGCTGTAGCGCGGCCGAAACGGGTACGTAATTAAAATCATTTCAAAATGTGAATAAATATGAGCGAATAGCACGAAAGTTTCAATTATTTTTACCCTTTGCCGATTTGCACCACCTCTTGTTAGATATGTGATATTATTATGACTTGAGATGGGTGAGACTAATTTGTTTTGTTTGACGTTAGGTTAGCTCTGGGTTAGACTTGACCTAGATCGGCAGGTCGGCCTGGGTTACAGGGTAACGGTGCGGGGAGCGGGGAGGGTAACTGCTAACTTGAAGGGTTAACGACACTTCTGAAACTAGCTGACACTGAAAGTTGACAGTAATTTGGCATCTCGTACTCTATGAAGACAAAGGTCGGCATTGCTGTAAAGTTAGTTCAACCTTTGACTCGATTTTATTATTAATTTATGAACTTTTGAAACGTGCATACTTGATTCACATTTATGACATGTCATTTCTACACAATTAGTTTTCATATACTCGTACATATATCAGGCTTGTATTCCCAAATGGGGTAGACAGAGCGCATGAAAAGATACATATACATAACCATGACTGTGTCATGTCCCGGAGCAATATTTAGCATATTTTCTAGATTTTTAAGTTAAGAGGTGCTATAGTGACAGGTTGCTAACCAGACCAACCTATTTATTTCCTTTGTGTCTCACGTAATTCACATGTTTTGTCAATCGTTCGAAAGTCAGCAGGAAGAGATCCCTTAATGTACGTTCGCCTTTTGTACTTTTGTATAGTTCTGTGCTTGTTTAGTTTTTTTTGGTACAATGGAGTTACCCACCGCAGAACGTTGTCACAATAAACGTCATAAACATTTCCTTTGTCAGGCAATGCAATGTCACTATGACGTTCACTGTGAATAGGTTCTATGGTGGGTCAGGAATCAATTGGTTTGATGGTACATTACATACATTTATCAACGACTGACTGTATTTTAAGCGACGAATACGTAATGGCACCCGATTCCCAGACACCAGGGTATCATAAACACCAAGATCCCTTTGTCCGTAAGCCAGGGCGTGGTGCGACCCTTGACACGCTGCACCCCGACCTAGATACGCGACCTACTTCGAACGAATTCGGGTCAAAAGTGCATGGGGGTAGAGTGTTTTGTCGCTTGTTTACTTAATGCCTTGGCTCCTGTTGTTTATTTGTTCCTGGTAGTTTGTTTTTTTGTTTTGTCACAAAAACTATCTTATTTCGGTTCGTATGAGAATCTTCTAGAAGCTGTACTATAGTGGTGATTCAATTATTTACTCTTTTATTCTTTGTCTAAAAGCAAATTAAAAACCATTTTTTCTATGATTCAAACAAAACCGGTATAAATATTTTCTTTTTGTTTAAAGGGCTTGCGTTAACAGTGACGTCACTGCTCTCGACAATCCCTTGTGACGTCATCGCGGGTAAAGTCACCTTGAAAGCGTTGCGTGTTTGGAGGCGTAGCAAAGGCGTGACTCCCTCCCGTGCTTCTGTATTCCTGGTACCTATGAGCCAGGCTTAACGCAAATTCACCTTTCTTTGTTTGGCGCTTGTAATATAGACAGAAGTGACAGAATTCCTGCCACTATTTGTCAATTTTGGGTAAATACTACACAGCCAAATCGTAAGTGGAGAGAATTCAAAGAGAATCCATACAAAAAAAGTAAGAGTCCAACTTTTGCCTGGGTGATGCTCGAATTTTAGATAAATTCACTCATGCTGTTCTATCCCAACACCGCACAGGCACACCAAGTATTTATGACGACTATTTTATATCATCCTGTGTGGTGTCGGAATAGAATAACACCTCTTCATTTTTCCGTGGATGTCGTAAGAGGCAACTAAGGTAAGAAAATGGGTTTAGGCATTCCTTAGGTGACAAGCTAGCAACCTGTCACTATTTTACCTCTTCCGTGTTTGCAAACCTAAAACTATGCTAGAAATGGCTATGTTACGTTTCGTATGCTCTGCCTACCCCAATTGGGAACACAGGCGTGTTTTTTGTTATTTTGTCATGTTTATTTTGTACAATAACGAGTTACATACATACATACATTTACCTGTAAATCCAGAAATAGCGGAACGGCGTTGCCGGGTCGCTAATTTTAACCCGAGGCTGGTAACTAGCGAATTGCCAAATTAAGACTCACGAGACGGTACTGATAATAGATAGCTTATTTATAGTGCGGAGGTCAACTGACTTATGATCTAGGTCACTAGACAATCTTCCTATACGATTGGCAATTGTATAAGTTAACTAATGGCGAGTAATTATTATACATACATACATATACTCACGCCTGTATTCCCATGAGGGGTAGGCAGAGCACATGGATTCAAAAATCCAGTGCCACGTCTAGCAAATTCAGGGTAACCAGATGATTAGATGGTAATTATTATCTTGTGTTGAATTAACATACATCACGCCTGTATTCCCAAATGGTGTAGGCAGAGCACATGAAGCATTACATATTCAAAATCGTGACTGTTTCACGTTTCTTAGGCACTTAGGAAAGAGTTATGATAGTGACAGATTTCTAGCCTAAAAAAACATACTTCAACCTATTTCCTTAGTCACCTCTTACGACATCCATTGAAGAAATGGAGAGGTTTCGAATCTCGACATCACACGGGAAATTAAATAATTGAATAAGTTATATAATTAAGATTAAATTACATAGACTAACCTAACGTAACCCGGTTGTTGTAAAATCTATTTATAGTTTTATATCACGAATTGTACTCACAAAATATGTAGCCATAACAAAGTGTAATCTTTATAGTTTTTAAAACATTTGTTTCCTGTTACCGGTCAACGCACCAAACCCTAGTTAGCAACGCCTTTTGTTTTTATATTATAATCTAATACATAGCATGTTAACTTATAAATTATAAACAAAGCGATTCGTAAGAACGGCCATTAAAATATACATCATCGAAATTGCGGTAAAATGTAGAACATTTATTGGATATTCGAAAATACCCTGAATTTGCTAAACGTGGCACTGGATTTTTGAATTCATGTGCTCTGCCTACCCCTCATGGGAATATGGGCGTGAGAATATGTATGTATGTATGTATGTCGAAAATATTATATTGCTGTAGAATAACAACTCTCAATATCCTCCATGGATGTCGTAAGAGGCGACTAAGGTTATAGGTTAATGTACATTTTAGGCGACAGGCTAGCAACCTGTCACTATTATACCTACCAACTTAAAACCTGAAAATATGCTAGAAGTGGCCACGACACATGAAATAGTATTGGTTTTCTCTACGTAGCGTTTATGTATCAAGAATACTTGTTATTCCAAACAACTTTCTAAATGTTATACTAACAGATAGGCAGAAATAAAACCAGGCAATTAGTATTGAAGATTGTCCATTACTTAGTCCTTTTTTTGTTTCAAGTGAACTAAAAATCGTGCAATGCAACGTGGTAAACTTAAAAGTGACTGTCTCTCAGACTATTGCTTTTGTTTGTTTTAATACTGCAATGAAAATATTTTCGCGTTGCAAATATGTACACAAGTTCCTCTGTTTTTAATTTACTAAATTCGTCATAATGATGAAATAACGGATGCTGTCATGCAAACAGCTGGCAATATTTTTAGTTCACAAATAGTTTATCTTCCTGTTAATTAACCACAGAATTTCATTTGTTGCGGTCTATCTAAAATAAATCGACGAATGTGGAGCTAAATAATACACAACCATTGCACCAAATTATATAATGTTTTTGCCTTTGGAAACAGGTTAGTGTTGTGTGCTACCCTACGTTGAACAATAATAGTGAATGTGATGGCGAAAATGTAGGTAGGCATTCTATTGTCGCTATAAAAAAAGTATGAAAAATAATGTAAAATTGTTATTTACGTGGGGCTCCCATACAACAAGTGTGATTGTTTTGGTGTTTTTGGGTTAATATAAGTAACGGTAGCACTTGAAATTTTCACAGAATATTTATTATATGTCTACTTTAAAGGTAAATAATTAAATTAAAATTAAATAAGTCTTTAAGGGGGGCTCCCGTACAAAACAATGTGATTTTAGCAGTTTTTTGAACGGAACCCTTCGAGGGCGAGTCCAACTCGCACTTAGCCGGTTTTTGATTTTAGAATCATCTTTATTCAACAGCAAAATCAATACAATTCAGGATTCAGAAATTAAAAACAATACAGCCAATAAGTCACATTATCACTAAGACTATCTTATAATGTGTGTAGTATCAGTATAGATTTTGCATCAAGAAACACATGCAGGTAACGTTCTACTTTCCTTACCTGTTCCCAGCTGGCCCGCAAACCTACATTTCTGACCTACATCTGCACATCATATTTTCATATTCTGTGACGTATCGATTTATGCAACCGGCGTTCGTACTATTTTACAACGGACTACTGGGCTGTCCCATAAGTAAAGAGACAAAATTGAAATGAAAATATTTAATGAAAAAATACAATAAAGTACCAACATTTACAATAAGTCCAATTAAAAATGTTGTTTTATTTGTTATTTTATATTAAATTTGCTTGTGCAATGCCTTTATGACCAATTTTTCTCAAGTTTATTGCTGCTAGCCTCATTATAGCTTTTCAGGACCTAGTTGCAACAATTCTAGCTAGTCTAGTCCATCGATGTTAAAATCGCGTCAAAGATTTAGGTTTTTCTGATTGTTTTTTATATTCTCGTTTGCATAAATACCAAAATGTTTCAATATCACGAGCTTGGGGAACATTTGGTGCGTTACTTTGTTTTCGTATAAAGTCTTTCACCGCAGCCTCTAAATGTTTGGTGGCATCCGTCGCGTAGTGGCATGATGCCATATCTAGCCAGAATATAATTTCTGCCCTTTGATAATATTTATCAATGAAGGAAATTAATCGCTTTATTATAAATTCCCTCAGGTAAATGCGTGCGTTCATAGAGCCTGTGTAAATGTATGGTTCAGACGTATTACCACTCTGGTCTATGGCTTGCCAAACAAGGTATTTATGGAAAAAATTCGCCTTTGGTGCGATTTTTTGAGAATAATCAACAGCGTTTCGACTATTCGCGTGACAGTATTGCTTCCCAGGAACATCCGTTGGATCCACGGGCACGTAGGTCTCGTCATCAATTATGAGAATTTTTCTCAGTGTTTTTTCATACACTCTTCGGCGTCCTCTTTTAGTTCGCGCTTCTTGATCTTTAATGTATTTAGGAGCAGATAATTTTACAAATGCTTTAAGCCTGAGGTCGTGTCTTTACATTCGAGTTATACTTGACTTCGATATTTTCAATTTATCCGCAGCGATTTTAATAGACATTGATGGGTTGTCTTTATGAACTTTTTTAACTTTATTTATGTTTTTAGCTTTTGAAACAGTGCGTTTTCTTCCGGGAATGTTCTCGTAAATATATCCGTGCGTTTCTTCAGAATGCTACATAATTCGATATAAGATAGTTTTCTGACTCCGTCTGGAGAAAAATGCCGTATCATGTCTATTTTTCCATGACTTTTATAAAACTGAAAAATTCTCTTTGCAAATACTTCGTATTCAGCTCTCTTCATTATTAAAACTAATAAAATACTTTCGTAATTCCCGCGTAATCTGACAGATCCAATGCCAATGGCGGTCATGATAGTTATTTTTCTTAAAAAAGTAAAAATATTTTCAGCCAGATTGAAATTTCAAATTTGTCTCTTTACTTCTGGGACAGCCTTTATGTATGGAATAGTGTCAAAGATTTCCACAGTATTTTATTTGTCGCTTACATACATATTCACGCCTGTATTCCCAAATGGGGGAGGCAGAGCACACGTAACGTTATATAGGCAAAGCCGTGAACTATTTTACGCGTCGTAGCCAATTTTAGCACCAAGATAAGAACACAACTGTGATAGCACTTAGCGAATAAAATGGTGGCAGCGATCCTTAAGGCGGGTCCTGTATGTAATTTGTACCATATTTTTTTTATTTTTATTGTAGTTACCTACATTAATGACAAATAGGCATGTCTTACTACGACAGGGCGCGAGTAGAGATACGCGCGAGATAGACTATACCTGTCACTGTCTAACTAGAGACGTCAGAAAGAGACAGGTATACTATCCCGCGCGCGACGCGACTAGAGCGTTGCCGTACTAAGCCTACTGTTTTCCTAAGTTACAAATGACCTAGAAACCTAGTTTTGGCCTACTGAGCTAGGTAAATGGCCAGCACCTTTGATGCCCGAAACTGGGATAGCAGAAGTTGGCAAGAGGTTTTTACGGCCGGACTTGACAAAGATTCCTTTGTGTTATTTGGCTTCACCAGAAATGTGGCTAAGAAACGTGAAATAGTCATAGTTTTGATTAGACTAAGTATAGTTTCGTTTTCTCTGTCTACCCCATTAGGGAATGCAGGCGTTTTTATAGGTTTAAATATCTTTACTTCTCATACAGAACATAGTTCACTTACAATGAGCATTAATTATCTAAATTACATAATGTATAAATATGATACAAACCGTCGATGACACTCAAAGAATATTATTACTAACGAAATAATAGTAATAATATACAGGGTGGCCGGAAAATGGTCGTAAATATTTTAACTATTAGTTAGCTATGCGCATCTGAAAACCCCTGTAAAATATTTCCTAAGAATTTTCATTATTGACCTTGTGGGAGATAAATGTTTCATCGCTTTTCTTCATTGCGCCCTGTGTTTTACCTACGTACCGTACGCAAATTCTTGTTAGTCGACGCATATTCACCTGCAATCGTTCGATGCTACTCGGTTAACTAAAAGCCGGAATACAAAAAACTCGGCAATATTTTTAGATTTTTTTTACATGAAAATTCGGGAAAAAAACTTCACAGGGGTTTTCAAAGCGTATTAATACCACTGGTTCAATTTTCGGCCATATGTCTTTCTTTTTCGTCATCGCTTTCTCACTCTAGCTGGTACAAGTTTCTAAACCTGGTCTTTTTTTCCAGATGCACAGTTCCGAGGCGCCGCCGGCGCCCCCGGCGACCGGGCCCAATCTCCTGCTGCAGCTGGGGCGGCTGATAATACGCGCGAGGAGCGCGAGCCCCGCCTCGCAGGCGCCGCGCGACCGCCTTCTGCACGCGAAGCTGCTCGCGGCCAAACCGTCCACCAGCCAGCAGGTATGCTGCCCTGGTACTTTAGCTCAGTAAACCGACCCACACAGGAGCGTTTTTTAAGGAATTCATAGGAATTTGATAGGTGAAACCGTGGCGAGAAATGCTGCAAATGGTGACGACGTAATTGACGTGAAGTTCCCAATCCACATGAGTGGGAACAATAGCTCAGTCTCCTGCTGCTGCTGGGGCGGCTGATAATACGCGCGAGGAGCGCGAGCCCCGCCTCGCAAGCAAGCGCCGCGCGACCGCCTTCTGCACGCAAAGCTGCTCGCAGCCAAACCGTCCACCAGCCAGCAGGTATGCTGCCCTGCTACTTTAGCTCCGTAATGCCTTCCTAATAGGGGAGTTTTTTGGGAATTCATAGCCAAAATCTAGTTAGATTTTTCAGGAATTTGTTTGGTGAACGTGGTGAATGCTGCAAATGGCGACGGCGTAGTTTAATGTGTGGGAAGTTCCCTATCCTTGCTGGGCCTGCGTGGGAACCATCCCAACTCTTACTGAATAGCGACTAGGCCCAGTCTGCTGCAGCTGGGGCTCTGCACGCAAAGCTCCTCGTATCCGATATATATATTTATTATGATTGATTTATTCTAGCGTTTAGCATTTTTAACCGACTTCAAAAAAAAAGGGGGTTCTCAATTCGACCTAATTTTTTTTGTGTGTATGTTACTCGATATCTCGGAGACCCGTGAACCGATTTTCAATTTTTTTTTTAATCGAAAGGGTATAACTCGAAATTGGTCCCATTGGCACGAAATCAGGATTTGATGATGGGATCTTGGAGAAATCGAGGGAACTCTTCAAATGTTATAGGGACATGTACGGCGTTTTCGGTAATTTGTTGATAAAGTCAAGAATTTACATTCAGTAAACAGAATACTTTCAAAATACTGCTAATTTGAAGTAGTTTTTTTGTTGTTTAAAATTATAATGTAGTACAGATTAATTCAAAGCTACAGAAGCATGGTTCCTTTAACTTCAGTATGTTATATGAATTTAATTGGAAATTTTCTCGGTTCCAGGTGCAAGTCCAGCCGAAGCCGTCGGAGGAGCCCAAGCCAGCTGTCGAGGCGTCCCTCAACGACCATGTGAATGCGCTCTGGAATGAACAAATACCTATCTGCATTGAGGTTTGTAACATTAAAAAAAAATGTTGTCTCCTTCGCTATTACATATCTGGTTCTTTATTGTAAGAAAAAAATGTAGACTCCTTCGCAATTGTCTAGTTCTCTATTGTAAGGCAACGTCATCTACTAATATACTAAATAGCGATGTGCATAATCCTTATTACGCATAACATAGAAAAGTATAAGTACAGAAACCATTCGTTTAGGTTGACTTGGTCCACATTCCCATTTCGTTCACATTCCTACTTCGTCCAAAATCCCACTTCGTCCGCAATCAATTCCCATTTTGTCCACTTCCCATTTTGTCAGCATATTCTCATTTCGTCCACTTCCCATTTTGTCAAGATTCCTATTTCGTCCATATTCCTACTTCGTCCAAAAGCCCATTTCGTCCGCAACCACTTCGTCTGCATTCTCATTTGGTCCACATTCCCAGTTCGTCCGCATTCCCATTTCGTTCACATTCCCAAGACACCCACAGACACAAATAAAAAAATACAATTGAATTGATTATTTCTAAAACTTTGCTCTATGAACATGCTAAAAGTCCTCGACCATCACCCGTTGGTGAGCGAAAACCGCATTGGCTAGAAATGTTGACGAAGTGGGATTGTGGACGGAGTGAGAATGTGGACAAAATGGTAATGTGGACGAAATGGAAATGTTGACGAAATAGGAATATGGACGAAATGGGAATGTTGACGAAGTGGAAAGAGGACGAAGTGGTAATGTGGACGAAGTGAGAAGAGGACGAAGTGGAAATATGGACGAAATGGCAATGTGGACGAAGTGAACCTAAACGAAAGCATTATCGTCTTAAAGAATGTCAAAAGACATAATCACAAATAGGCGTAACAATCAACTGGCAGCTTCTTAAAACGCATAAAAGATTTGGCCTAATTTAGAAAGTTTGGTGGGTGTCTGAATTGCAGACTTACCTAACCTAATGTTATGACATATGTACCAAATAATTATTAGCCCAAACGATAGTATGCAAAATATATTATTCGGCTAATACTGAGTAGGCCAACTGAAATGCTAATAGCGTAGTATGCTAAAAAGTAATAGGCCAAAGTATTACTAAGCGTTAAAACTATTATGAAATAAATTATGCGAAACAATAATAGTCTTAATATCGCAATGCGATCTAAGTGGACCCTTTATTAGCATGGGGGTATGATGTGTTCACGCATAGAAAGTGGGCATACCGTCTAAATTTCATTCTAGATCACTGTGTCGCTTTACATATGACAGCTCGAAATCAATAGGTACCGCTTTAAAATTTAAACGAATGGTGTCGCATAACACCATGACAGTCGAAACCCATGCCAAGGCGCTTTCGAAGCCAATTGAACTGATTACCAGAAATTCCTTTCACGAAAGCATTTCACGCGAAACGTGTCACGATCACGATCGCTTTGCTTTGTCTAGCTTGTGCCGATTTAAACACATTCCCTGTCCCCCTACAAAACGGTCTGTCAATGTCACCAGTCCAATTGTGCATCTGTGTATGAAACTGTGGCACCATAGTGGGAGCATGGACTTGTGAAAAAAAGCTTCATGTCCCCACATTGGGGGCCTTCGGACAAGGAACGTGTTAGGCGCGTTACGAAATACCGTGCGGTTCTACTAGTCATATTCCTGAACGAATTCGCTGAGATTCTTCTAACTTGGTTAAAGAAGATCTGCAGTTCTCTTCCGTCAATTGTGTTCCAATCCTGGCAATGAATGGCCACTGGTACGTTCGATTCGATACGTAATTTTCAAAACCTTGATGTTACAGATGGATTCTGGACGAATAAACAAATGCAAAAGTGACACGGTCACGGCGACTGACAGCTAACCCAGACGGCGGTCAGCGAACAGTGTAGTGTAAAGACAGCTTTCGTTTGGATGTAAATTGAATCGCATGTGGCGATCGCATTAGTATCGATCCTCGAAAGATCGTGTTCTGTCACGATTATGTTGATGATGTGAATGTTATTGACGATGATGATGTTGCTTTTCCAGGTCCTCTTGGCCCCCGACTGCGCCGACTGCTACCAGGCGATCAGCCGTGTGGAGAAGGACACTTCTTTCGACCGTCAGCACGCCCAGCCGCGCGCCTTGCTCCTCGAAAGGTGGAGCATGCGCGCACTCGTTACAAGGTATGTTGCCCTGGTCGTATAAATGGATAAACGCGACTGTATTCCCAAACGGGTTGGCAGAACACCCGAAATGATACGTTAGCCACTTTTGGATTTAAAGCAAATTGAAAGGGGTGTAATTGATAGGTTGGCATACAGTAACTTACATTCCTAGTTGACTCTTACAACTAAAAAAATAAATTGTAAAGAGTTTTGAGAATGTGGTGTCGGGCTTAGAACACCTCTCTTCTCTTTCTTTCGTGGATATCTTAAGAAGCGACTAAAGCGGCGGTTAAGGTGCATTTTAGGCGACAGGCTACCAACCTGTCACTACAATACCTGCCAAATCAAAACCTAAAAAAATAGGCTTCAAGTGTCTACGAAACGTGAAATAGTCTTGGTTTTGCCTTTATAGCGTTTGGTACCTAAGCTCTGCCTACCCTCTCATTTGTAGAGGCCATTGCAATGTACCAATGTTCACATCTCAAGAGTATCCTCTCAATTTTCAGGCCCCACGAGAGTCCGTCGTTCATAACATCCCAGTGGCTGCTGAACGCGGTCAGGTCGCAGCTGCACTTCTCGCAGCTGTCCGCCTGGCTGGCGCGGCTGAAGGGCGGCGCGAGCGAGGAGCCGGGCGAGCGCCGGTGAGTCCCTTACTGTTTATGTGTTCCTGGTAGTCCTGGTAGTTTGATCTGGCCCCAGCTGCATTTCTCGCAGCTGTCCGCCTGGTTCCTGGTGGTCCTGGTGCTTTGACATCTTATGTTGGTGGGCATACTTTTCCCACGGCATTTTATAAGAAGTTGTATTTTTCCTCTATTTTTTAAAAATGAAAAAAAAAAAACCAATACCTTTTTCATGCACTTGTATGACGGTTACAGAATGTTGACAATTTGTACGAAAAATTGAGGACTTTTTTTTTAAATATCGAAAACTCACATAGAGAAAAAAAATAGGATGAAAAATAATGACATAAGTGTCTTAGCTTGCGATTTAGACGAAAAGATGGGCGAGTTTTTGTAGTTGAATGCTGTGTTTTATTTCTCTGTTTGCCAAGCAGGTTAACTCGTCTTCTAAAGTAAGGTCTGATTCTTTCTTTCCACCAAAAATTATATCAGTACAATTAGAGTATTCCTTTTCTTATTTTTCTTATTTTTTTCAGACGCAAGCTAAGCCGCGAGAAGTGCAACTACAAGAAACTCGAATCCAACTGCGACGAACAAATGGAAGAGCTACGCAAACTTAACATCGTCTACTCCATCAAAATACCCGGAGAGAGCTATAAGATGGCCGAATTCAGCAGAACCCCGACCGACCACACCTTTCCGATCACGGACATAGGGAACAACGTGTACCTAAAAGTCACCCTCGAAAGCCTACCGAGGATAGACGAAGTGCCAACAGTCAAGTGCACATGCCCCCCCAAAAGACGCGCCAGCAAAGAAATCCCAGTGCCTCTGCACGAGGAATTGGTCGGGAAGCTAAATGATCTCACAATAGGACCTCGCGGTTCAAAGTTCTCACCTGATTTAGATGTAATCAACTCGAACACGGGCTCGTCTAACCGCCGCCTGTCTATCATATCCACGTCCGCCTCCACAGAGTATTTGTACACCATCGCGCCTGAAAAGAAAGTCGTCGATGACAGAATGCACACGCCGTGCAGCGAGAACGGGAAACACAAGTGCGAGTGCGACGAATCCGACGGCAATCATAGATCTTCCACTAGTTTAAGTCAGGAGACGAAGAAGCTGGACGAGAGACGGCTGAAAGAGATAGCGAAATACAAACGCCGTTTGCGTAAGGAGAGCAAACTGAAGAAACTTAGCGACAGCACCTCTTCAGAGGGGGACGGACTAGGCTCGCAGAAGTTGAAGGAGACGCATACGTCCATTCCTATTCTGCAGGCGTCGAGGTTTGATAGGTTGAGAGCGATCGGGTGCTATAGGAATCAGACGTATTTAACGCTGCCTGCCAGCAGAATGGAAACCAAGTCTCCTTTCATTGAGACGGATAGTATACCGCCTGCGGAGTTTAAGAAGACCAATACGGTTGGCACGCAGACTGACGAAGTCATGTGCTCGTGTGGTAGCCCTTTGGCAGACAAATGCGAGTCTTGCATCGACCGAGGTATGGTCCGTTCGGAAGCCAACTATAACCTGGCCTCCGTAGACCAGTCCGAAGTCCTACTCGATGCTATTAACCGCTGCAAAGAGAACGGAGCTCGAAGGAAAGATGATAAAACGCTGAAAAAGCATAAATGTGATAATTATATTATAAAGTGTGATATAAATAGTTTAGATGATAGTTATAGTTTTAGAGCGAATACTGACGAGACCGTAGTGAAACGTCCGAAGTTAAGGAGATTTATGCCGATGTCTGACAGATTAGAGAAGATCGTGTCAGATAGGTTTACGAGCGACCAGGAGAACAGAGACATGGAGGAGTTACACTTAAAAGACGATGACACGGTTTTCTCCAGGCCGAAGGAGACGAAACGCCAGAAAACGTTTTCCATAAATGACGACGATTACGTATTCTTCGAGAAATGTGATTACGGGACTATAGATACTTGCGAAATGGGTTCGCCCTCTAGTGACAATGGATTCGTTTATCCGGATCCTAAGAAAGTTTGTCTTGATACTCAAGTACCTTCACCGACTGAGATGGACAGATTCCGCTGGAGATTCGACTCGGCAGCTTCCATGGTCTTCGTAACGAAGACTGGGCTGCCACTCACTTCAAGTCCTGCGCCTCTCAGAAGAGGCAACAACTGTTTCGACTTTGACGATTCTATCAACGGAATTTCTGGAATTAAAAGGTATTGTATTCTTCTTTCTCTTTTACATACATACATATTTTCACGCCTTTATCCCAAGTAGGCAGAGCACATGAATTCAAAAATCCAGTGCCACGTGCAATATCACGTTTAACCATCTGATTAGGTACCCTGAAATTGCTAAACGTGGCACTGGATTTTCTCTTTTAGCTTTCAAATTTTCAAATCACTTCAGTAATTTGATTGTTGGGAAGGTTTGGACGTTTTATAAAGAAGCGTTTCCTTCTCTTAATTAAACCAAAACTGCGGATTATCTTACACAAAATGAAAAGAACAATAGATTACATTAGTTAAAAAATGGTATCACTGAAAATTTACTTTAATGTTTCGATATACATATTTCGTACATTTGGTGTTGGGCGTCACAGAACTGATGAACTTAAAATTATGCTAAAAGTGGCAACATGGCCTAAAATAGTTATCCAGCCCTCCTCCATTCCAGTCGTGTTTCTCCCTCTCACTCGTTCACTCAATCGTCATACCTCATTCTTACATTTATGCATCTTACATGTATTGTATGTTCTTTATTGTATCGAGAAAAAAAAATAGACCATAGTAGATACGGTCGGCCGAGAAAGTGGTCTACCACTTTTGATAAAAGTTACTGTGAGATCAAATTATCATATCACGCAGGTTGACATGACATAAAATATGACGTGACGTAAATACAATAATGATAAGTATGCTCATAATTTGCAAGGGGAAATCGACCTTGTTGTCGATCTTATGGGGGTAGACCAATTTGTGGGCCGAGTGTACCAGGATCTCATAAGTACCTACTGTCTTGCAGCGCTCTCTTCCACCCGATTTCGCCGGAGTCCCCCCGCGCGCCGGCGTCCCCGCCCGCGCCCCCGCCGCCGCCCCCGCGCCGCGTCTCGCGCACCCCGCGTGTTAAGTTAGGACCCAGCGCGGGACTTCTTGGTGAGTTATGCTGCCCTGGTACCAAGAGTACTGTGTACAGCCAACGGCGTGCAACGTGGCAAGATTTTGAGTTGAGTTTGGTACACTGTGGATGTTGTAGGTTTAGGTTAGGTATGTTTTAGGCGACAGGCTTGGGCCCAGCCATGCTGCCTGGTGAGTCATGCTACCGTGGTACTGAACCTCAAGAACTGACGATTTTTGCTCAAGAACCATATGCTAAAAATAATTAATTTCAGGTCGACCGTTTCATCTGGCTAGATTTGATATGGAAATCTACTGCAGCTTTTGATTTGGCTACTTGTTAGGAGCTCCTGCTCCTTTTGATGACTAAACGACTGCTACCGTATAATCCGGTCAAGTTAGAAGTTAGAATTGGTCACATCTCCCAGACAGTTTAGGCGACTTTTAATTTTTAGTGTAGCGACTTGAAACTTCTAGTTGGCTAACGCCAAATGAAATCGACCGATTCCTGACCGTTACATTATACTCTGTTGACCTGTGACCTGTGGCTTTCAGGGAGCTTCGAGGAGTCAGCGCTGAAAGGTCGTCTGGAGCCTGTGGCCACCGTCCACGGCTTCACGGCGGAGTTGGGAGCCTCCGGGGCGTTCTGCCCCCCGCATAAGCGGCTGCCGGTTACGGTGTTCTTCTATGCCCCGGGAGGCACCAACGCTCCTTATATGGTAAGCATTATCACAAAACAGATACGTACCTACAGATGTCAATCGAGTGTACACGTATGTACATATTTCACTTTTCATACCTACGCTCGGTTGTCGCCCTAGGGTTGTCAATTATGGCGTATGCACGTAAAATGATCGTTACCGGTTCGTTACAACCAAATATCATAATACAATGTTCTCAATACACCGCAATGTCAAAACAGACAAGTTTCATAATGCCTAAAATTCGAAATGACTTAAGCCTAATTCTTAATAATGCACAATTCCTGATATCCCTTTAAGTCTAATTGACTTTTTCTTGTGTTTACTAATTTCCAAATCAACCTAATCTCAAAATGACTAAAAAAAACAAAACTGTCGCAAGATTTAAACGTCAAATTCTCGATATGGAAAGTTTTCATTGACAGGTAAGACAGTATAAATTAAATTTAATTATCATTTTACGGGTTTCGGTTTGAAGGTTGAGTTTACGTCGAGTTGATACGTTTGTTAAGGCCTTTAGATAAAATTTTAGGCATTATGAGAAAGTGTGTTTTTGAATTTGGGATGTAATGAAACTAATGCAATTTAACTTTCAGTCGAAATACCAACTATACGTTTTGGATATCGGGTGTAATGTGTAAACGTCAATATAACATTTTGTTTGAATGAAATTTAACGTTTTTGAGATTTTAGTCATTTTCGAACTAAGACAAATTGAGATAAAGTCGAAATAGGTTATAGGGTATTATGATGAACCGGTAACAAATGATCGTGGTAGTGTCACATGTGCCTAATTGCGACGATTTCGATATTGGCAAAATCACGATTTGAAAGTGTAATAAACTATTTTCGAGTGCAAATTCTTGCAGTAAGCTTGTGTAGTTAAGATACTTGTTATTGTTACAATACAACCACTATTATCTGTTTTTAAAACTAAAGCGCGCGATGATATTTATGTTAAACCTAAAATTATGCTAGAAATGGCTGCGAAACTGAAGTGTGAATTATGTTATCGAAGAAACCTCTGATTCTGAAAAATATCGGTGTATAGCAAATGTGGTATAATGGGATTGTGATATAAAAATAATGTGGTATATCCTGCTATCTGGTATTTTGTTACTATAGTACAGTTACCGTAATTTAAAATAGTAAGATTTTAAGTAGTGAGTGTGGGGTATAAGTGATATAACATATTACAATTCAGGGATTGTACAAGCGATTTTTGGTGAGTTAACCAATTTTAACAAAGCTGTTCTTTTCACAGGGACACATCAACCTCGGACCGGGTGGCTACCGCGTGGCCCGCTCGGGCACGATCCAAGTCTCCCTCTTCAACCCCCATGGCACCCTGGTCAAGATGTTCGTGGTGCTATACGACCTGACAACCATGCCGCCTATGGCAAGGACCTTCCTGAGGCAAAGGACGCTGTACATGCCAGCTGGGGCTGCTGCGCCTGCTCCCCATCATGTTCACAAGTGGCTGCGTTACCTTATACATTTGAGGTGAGCCACCTATATGGTTTTAATGCCCTGGTAAATACCTTTGAAGATGCAGCGGCTGAGGAATTGGTGACATATCTCAACTCTTTGTCTCTTTCTTGTCTGGCTTCTCTGTCACTCTCTCTGCCTCCCTGTCTCACTCCGCCACTAAATGCCTTGATCCGTCATGGCGCCCTGGACAAGACACTTGGACTTTGAAGAACCTTTGGTGATCATAATGCGCTTGAGGTGAGACTCCTCTGTGGTTATAATGTCCTGGTACTTTTCAAGACGCAGCGGCTGAGGTACTATATTGGTAACACTCCTCACTCTCTCAATGTCTTCCCGTCGTGCTTCTCTGTCACTCTCCAACGATGACACGGTCACTAAGGTAAAATCATATCTTGATCCGGGCGTGCCATCTTGATCAAGACACTTGAGGTCAAGCCCATTTGGTGATCATAATGCCCTGGTTTATAATAAGTCCCTTCAGGACGAATCGGCTAAGGAACGATTTTGTCGTATATTCGCCGTCTCTTTCTTGTCTAGCCTCTCTGCCATTCCTTTGACAACACAGTCACGATGCCTTAGAGTCCTTAGACTCTCATGGCACTTTGATCAAGAAGTTCGTAGTGCTCTACGACCTGACCACACATTTGAGATAACCTCTTTGGTGATCATAACACCCTGGTACCTTTCAAGACGCAGCGGCTAGGAACGCCTATTTTGGTTACACTCCTTCGCTATCTGATCTTGTCTTGAAATGCCTGGTCATATATCGGCTGTCCTAAATCAAAACCTAGCAAGGGACATTTTTTGGCAAAATCCGTTTTTTCGATGAATCTGCCTCAAATTTTGCGCT
>BHDV01021009.1:123599-137782 GCA_005406045.1 Adoxophyes honmai
AGTTCACAGCCGGGTATCACCCCTAGGAGGGTGACACCCGGGGCGGACCGCCCCCGCCGCCCCCCCCTAGCTACGCCACTGTATGTATGTATGCTTTGGGCGACAGGCTAGCAACCTGTCACTATATCTCTCCTATCTGTATTGAAACCTTAAAAAAAACGGCTACGTAACGTGAAATAGTCATCGTTATGTTTGTGTCACATTTCGTGTGTTTTGCCTACCCCATCTACGTAAACAGACGTGAATATGTTTGCTATTTTATTAAGTATCGTTCGATTGAAAGCACCCAAGAAGGGCAGATCTTTTAACAGTTGAAAGCTCTCAGGAATCCCTAGAAAGGTCCAGAGTTCATGCCCGGGTCAAGTCCTGAGTGAAAGCACTTTCACCATCTGATTCCTATCACGTTGCTTTAAAACAATTTCGTCGTTGGTTTAGGCGAACTTTGTTAACGATTTGTTTGGTTTTAGTCGATACTTGTCTTTGATTTTCATTTTCGTTCAAGGTAAGCTAGAGAACAAATAGCTTTCTTTGGCTACATTTCATTGTTAATTTCAAGTTATTTTTTTTTATTAATAGTGATTTTTATGTTTCTTTTATAAATTAATTGAATGTAAAAAAATCCAAAATCATTCTTTAAGGGGGTACAGTCAAGGACTTTGATTCATGAGCCACCATGGAACCCTTCCAAAGAAAAAAATCATTACGATTTCCCTTGATAATAAATGGGATGTCACTATGACGTTTACTGAGAATTGACTCCATGGGCCACCATGAATTAAAAGCTCTTGACTGTACAATTGGATTTGGAGCTAATATGAAAGATTTCTGAATTATAGTGAAACTAGCTTTCCGCCCGCGGCTCCGCCCGCGTGGAACTCGATTAAATTGCGGTATAAAGCACAACTATAAGAAAACTTCTCGTTTCAAACGACACACGACGCCATCGATCTATCATCTATCGATCGGTTATCGATTGATATCGATCTATCATCGATCGATATCGCTCTATCAAGCAAACTATATTTTTGTTTTCCCTCGAGAACATCAATTTTTTCCGGGATAAAAAATAGCCTATGTCACTCTCCGTGCCCTAAACTATCTCTACCTAAAAAAATCACGTCAATCCATCGCTCCGTTTAGCCGTGAAAGACGGACAAACAAACAAACAAACAAACAAACACACTTTTACATTTAAGTATACATTGGTACGGATAAACGAATCTATTAACTTTTTTACATCGAGATTAGCTCGACATGTTTCGGGCCAATCTGGAGCTACGCGTCACGGCAGCGGATAGACGCCCTGAATTCTGAATTGCCTATAATTCGACACTTAAATACATACAAAGTCGCGGGCAACAGCAAATTAAAAAAAAGCATCTTCTCTCTCACTCTCTATACTTACATCGATGGGGTCCATGCTGCGACTCCACGGCCCCCAGCCGGGCTCCTCCTCGTGGTCGTAGTGGTGCTGGTGCTGCGCGTGCTCGTAGTATATCACCTGGAGACAATATGAGGTTGGGTGAGATTGGGTGAGATTAAGTGAGATTGGGTGAGATCTAGTGAGATTAGGTGAGATTAAGTGAGATTGGGTGAGATTAAGTGAGATTGGGTGAGATTAAGTGAGATCGGGTGAGATGAAATGAGACTTATTCAAAATATTACGTAACAAAATTAATAGAATAGGTCAAATTCTATGTTTTACGATGTTGTCTGGACTAGGATTTACATTCGCTTTAGGCTAAGTATAGCTTATTTAGCTATTTTGTAAATTAAAATGATCAGATGGAAAAACAAATTAATGTACGAGTGTAGTATGAATACTGGACAACGGATAAACATAACTAACTATAAATACAACAACTTGCGCATATTAAACTCACGAAAATCAAGAGCAAACAAGATATAAAATTCATGAAAGATATTTTTAAATAGAACATAACGCTGGATAGATATTTTTTTTGATAAAAAAAATGGAATCCTACTAATTTCCACTGGGGTTTTATCTACCTATTGGTATGGCTATAATGGTTATTTTATTAGGGAACTTAAACACGATGTAGACGTAAAAACAAGATGAAAATCCACCAATGTTTCCTTGAACCTTTTCACATCTACAATGCCTCAACACTTTCTCATGTTCTTCAATTATTTTAGCTACAGACACGTTTATTAGCAAAACGGCATAGCAAAATGATTTCAAGTCATCCGACAATGACACGGTTCAAAATTCACACACTTAAAGATTTCACCCGTAAAGTTGTCAAATCATGCAGAAATTTCACTCGAGTATCGACCGGCCAATTCGCTATACACAAGATAAGCTCAACATAACATGAACAGTTATGGGAACAGTATTCCAAAGGAAATCGAAAAGAACCGGTGTGTTACACAAAATACATTAAGCAAATGAAGTTGAATGGTTTGAATGAAAATAAATATTAATATTCCTGTTAGGATTGATTGTAAAAATGATCATACAGTATTTTATGAGTGGTTGAATTGGTATGTTGATTAAAACAAGTGATAAGTCACTGGATACTTAGCTTATAAGTTCTAAAACTTTTAATCTTTGTGTGAAAAAGTTAAAGGTTGAACCGTTTTAAAACCGTTACATGGAACTAAAATCCTATTAATAGGTATAAGAATACTTAATGGTGGAATGTTTTCATGCTACATACATCACGCCTGTATTCCTAAATGAGGTAGTCAGAGTGCACGTAACGATACGTACAGAAAACCATGATTAAGTATTTCACGTCTCATAGCCACATTTAGCATAATTTTTAGGTTTATGTTAGAGGAATGCTGGTGACAGGTTGCTAGCCTGTCACCTAAAATACACCTTGACATATTTCCATTCATTTTAATGTTCAACATAATAATATCATAGGTAAGATGTTTTGATTCAAACAAACAAGTTTAGTTTGACCACTGTGAGGAGTCCTGTGAAACATGAATGGTTTGGCATAGATATACAAACAAACTTGCATGGCGCATCCGGACGCGTGATATATGTATATGTTACAGTTGACATCTGATTCGGTAACCCGGCTAGCCAGTTTCAATTCATTCATACAATGCGATCTACGGATCTACTTTCTCTTTCTAGCAGGTTCGCGCACCGGCTTCTTAATCAAAGTCGAATTCTGTTTCGCTTTCACTCGGACGAGCCACACATTAGTATGGCGTGTGAATCCCATACATACCTACATTACGTCCGTATTCCCCAAATGAGGTATTTCCCCAAAGACTGAGCACACAAAACTCTACATGGACATAAATATGCCTATTTTTCTTCTTCTAGCACACTTTTTGGGTTTTAAGTTAAGACTACAGTGACAGGTTGCTAGCCTATCGCGTAAAATGTAGCTTAACCTATCTTTAGACGCCTCTTACGACGTCCACGGAAGAAGTGGAGAGATGTCATTCTAAACCCAACGAAACAAGTTGTGTAAGTCAATGAATTATACTTATTTATAAAACTAAATTAGATAACCGTGTGGTGTCGGGGTAAAATAACACCTCTCCATTTCTTCCGTGGATGTCGTAAGAGGCGACTAAGGAAGTAGGTTTAGGTATGCTTTAGGCGACAGGCTAGCAACCTGTCACTATTTTAGCTCTTCCATCTTTGCAAACCTAAAACTATGCTAGAAGTGGTTGCGAAGCGTGAAATAGTCACAATAATGATTTTGTCTACGATTCGATTCGTGTGCTCTGCCTACCCCATTTGGGAATACAGGAGTGATTGTATGTATGTATGTATTTATAAAACTCACAAGAAAATACAAACATTACATGTCGTAAATCGACTTTAACTCGACGTGTTCAATAATTTTACTGTCTAATATTAAGTTGATAGTTTTTTACCCCTAAATTTCTTCTGTGGACATCGTAAGAGGTGACTAAGGAATTAGGTTGAGATATATTTCAGTCGACAGGCTAGCAACCCATCACTATTACACCTGCCAACTCAAAACCTAACAAAATATTGTAGAAGTCGCCACAGAGCGTGTAATGTGCATGGCTTGTTTATGTATCGTTTCTTGTGCTCTGCCTATCCTATTTGGGAATACAGGCCTGATGTATGTATCCAAGCGACCTTGCTACTACTTAACCGATACATTAGCACCATACAAGCGCAATAGAAAGCGGTCCCCGGTCACCCACATACATACATACATTTAATTACGCCCAATCGCCATTGGTATGAATAAAATAATAATAAGCCACGTGTTAAGATGGGCATATGTTTAATGTTATTATCATATTTTAACACGCATGGGAAAATTGGGATGGCTTGTCAGTTACGAACAATTTAACTAGAAATTTTGAAACTGGTAAAGAATCCCTATTATAATATGTTCAGAACATAATAGTTTACATTAAGAAACCTAGCTGTGAGTACATTCTGTGTAGTTTTGTAACATTTCCATCATTTGATATCGACACTATAATAATGTATACGAGTACCATAGGGTTGCCGCCTTTTTTTTAAGGTATTTCAAAACATAAGGTAAAGTCACCTATAATGGACAAGGACCAGTAATGGACAATGACTCTTATTTACTACCCGCTAAGGAAAAGTCATTTGTTTTACAACAATCAATTCACAACTCTATGGTCTTTAAATTATGAATGAAGTGTCCATCACTGGTGCTTGTCAGCTTAAACCGTCCATAACTGGTGCCGTTACCTTAGGATAGATTATACTAGAACTGAGAAATTCAAGACGAAAACTGGTAGGTACTCATTTATTTTTATGGTGTCGGGTTTAGAATAACAGCCCTCCAGTTCTTCCGTGGATGTCGTGTGAGACGACTAAGAAAATAGGTTAAGGTATATTTTAGGCGACCTGTCACTATTAGGCGCTGCGCAGACGACAGACTTTTGTGCGATCGAGTCTGCGGAGCATTAAAATCTCTGAATGGCGCGCAGACAGTTTCCATTCGGTTTTTATTGCTCCGCAGACTCGATCGCACAAAAATCTGTCGTCTGCGCTGCCCCTTAGGTATACTATAGCTTGAAACCTAAAAAAATTAAAGAAGTGGCCACTAAATGTGAAATAGTTATCTGTTTACCCCATATCATATGGAAATACAAGCGTGATGTATGCATGTGGGCAGCTTCAGCTAACAAAAACTAATAAACATAGTAAACTTTACTATACGTGTATACCTACTATGGTACGAGTGACAAACCTATATGGCACATTTATTATTTAATATACTCGTACCTATGAATTTCTCAAGAAATGCAATAAAACATAATCACCCACGTGTGTTAAACAATAAGTCACAGTGATTTAAAGTTACAAACAGGTACAAAGACTTAGCTTTCGATACAAGTTCGACCTGTCCCACGGAACTCGACCACGGGTATGCAAAGGCGCGGAGATGCCTTAACTGGTTCAGACTGGTTCAAACCAGTTTGAACTAGTTTCTCTACTGGGTGCCAGAGGTCGCTACAGCTTGTATTAAGGCGCAGCGCAGACGACAGAGTTTTGTGCGATCGAGTCTGCGCAGCAATAAATTGTCTGAATGGCGGGCTGACATTTTCCACGAAACTCTGAATGGAAATTCCTGGAACCTGTCAGCGCGCCATTCAGACAATTTATTGCTCCACAGACTCGAACGCACAAAACACTGTCGTCTGCGCAGCGCCTAAGTCTCTAGATAAGGCGTGGCGAAGGAAAGCAGATATACACAATTTCTAAGGCTTAGGTTTAGGTTAAAAGGTTATCCTTGTTTAAGACGTAGTAAATATATTTTACAACGTTTAACCTGACAGAGACTGTTATCACAATAATTACTTTAAGAGAAATTAAAGAAATTGGTTGGATACGTCTTAGTTAAGTGTTTTTTTCACAGTAGCAGTGACGAAAGAGCTCCGCTCACGCGGGGCTCCTATTCTGCGTGCTTTAGCCCTTTGGGCCGACAAAAACTTAACATCAAATAAACCTACCTACGTTTCTGTGTTAGTGGAAAATGCTACTGTAACAATAAGCTCAAGTAAAAAATAACACTGAGAAAAGAAGCGAATGGAAATTTTGGTACTAGGTTATGTTTAGGCATTTAATTAAAAGGTAAAAGTACCAATGCTCAACGCAGCAATGCCCAATCGATGACATCTATCCGTCATCTGTGTTACAAGTGCCAAGTATTGGGTCAGTGTCGAGCACAGGGACGTTTACCTTATGAACAAATTACAGCGATCAGAAATGACACTTTCGGGGATTGTTATAGATATTTTAAACCAGACTAATACTTTAAATTACTTTAAAACAGGAAATAAAAATGTAGCACAGACAAAAAAAATAACATAAAAAACTTAAAAAATAACTAATTGTAAGTAACTTCGCTTTTAATTTTTTTTTAACAAATCACGATAGAGAAATAGTTTAAACAGTTCCCATCAGAAAAGCCGTCGTACGACCCGGTAGCTCGCATTCCGCAGTGCATCTCGGATTCACCCGGCCCTTGTTAAAAAGGTCTCTGTGTCATTGCACTTTCACTCGGTGCATTTAGTGTCAGTGTGGCGCTGCTCGCTGCACTGCAGATGCAAGTATCGATGTCGCAGGCGGATTGTATAAACCGCCGTTTTACATAAGGGCTAGGCGTTTTACAAAACAGCGCCGTTTTGTAATGCGGCGACTCAACGTTCAGCCGGATTGTTATTGCGCTACGTTCTTCAATAAGGCGGCCCACGTTTACCCGCATTGTACTACTACTAAAATTGTAGGGTAACAATACTTATAAAATAAAGAATTCTAAATAAAATAAATATAAATAAAATAAACTAACCTAACCTAACCTAATATAATGTAATCTAACCTAACCTAACCTATTATAACCTCTAAATTCTCTACTGTTTATGTTAGGCTGCGCCACGAGTGTTAAAAATCTGAACTAAAAACGACAAAGTGGCGGCTAATCTTTCGCCGTATTACATTATGCCTAGCCGTAATGAATAACGTTTAGCGCCGAATTCATTCCGGCGGTTTTTTATTCAGCCGCATTCAATCCGGCTAAACGTTGAGCCGCCGTATTACAAAACGGCGCTGTTTTGCAAAACAGCTAGGCGTAATGTAAAACGGCGGATTTTACAATCCGCCTTCGACATCCATACCTCATTTGCAGTGATCGGATCAAGAATGCAATTTGGGGTGAACGACCTCAGATGTTATGCTTATCGTGAATGTGCCTCGGGATTTCCGGAGATTTTGGATAATGGGCTGTTGCAAATAATAAGTTTTTTTGGAGGGTTACACAAAATAAACGAAATGAAAATGTTTGCTGGTCAGGTCATTTATTTGACGTACATAATACATATATGTATACTGTACTTAAAAAAAACATTTTATAATTCCTAATCCAAGACATTAATATACTGCTCATTTTAAGTGGCCATTTCATTTCATAAAATAGGTTGATCATGGGTAACTGTTTACTTTTTGTAATTATAATAAACTAACAAAAAAAGTCGCGGGGTTTTAAGTCATATCCATCTTAATATTATGAACTTAAACCCCGGGAAATTGCATCCTAGATCCGATCACTGCTCATTTGTTTTTAATATGTCACCGGAAAATAACTAAATCCAAACGAGAGATAAAAAAAAATACTACGCCTACATTTTCGCTAATCTAATCTTATCTAACTTAACCTAATCTAACATAACAAAACCTAATCTGACCTGAATTAATATAATCTAACCTAACCTGAATTGATTATTTTACGAAAATACGGCCGTAAAATAATACAATTTGTCTCTCATTTAGAATTTTACGGAAGTTTATAAAACTGGAAAGAATTAGGAAATTTATAAACTTACTTTATAAAATAACTAAATCCAAACGAGAGATAGAAAATTTTTTTACGCTTACATTTTCGCAAGTTTAATCATATCTTATCTAACGTAACCTAATCTAACATAACAAAACCTTATCTGACCTAAATGAACATAATCTAACCTAACCTGAATTGATTATTTTACGACAATGCGGCCGGAAAATAATAACAATTTGTCTCTCATTTAGAATCGTACGGAAATTTATAAAACTGGAAAAATTTAGGAAATTTCTAAACTTACGGATTTTGTTGTTTTTCGGTGACATATACAAACTTCACGCTTGGCTTAAAGATACTCATAGCAACATACTCATTAAGTAGCCACCACCATACGGATGCTATCTATTTGGCATAATTTTGTTTTGTCCGAATCGTATTTAGCATAGGAGCATAGCAGACTTCGCATGATTTATTTTCGATGAAAGTTATTCTTTCAGAAAGTGCATTTGGCATAATCCACAATTTTTTGAATGATCGTTTGTTCAGAAGTTAATAACAGCATATATTGTCTTTACACATTCAGAACCAAGGATCCGGCTCCCGGGTTCTTCAAAACATTCGCGAGATACCGAGAACCCGGTAGCCGGGTTCATTTTGTGTACTAGCTACAGACTACTCGGTTCCGCGCAGATGTTTTGATTTTAGGCTAGGCCGTGAATGTGTTAAATCGAAATTGTACCAGAAAGGTAGCACCCGGATTTTACATTTTATGCGTAAGATGATTCGACGAAATATCGTTATGCGTATTAAATGTATGCAAAATCTGCTTATGTGATATTAGTTTAAGCCAATACAGATTATGCGAATTGAAATTATGTGTAACAAACAAAATTATGCGTAAAATAGTCGACCCCCACCATTTCAAAATAACTGAACTTCCACGGAACCAATGCTATGTCAAGGCAACTAAGGGATCTAAAGATATAGGTTAAAGTATGCTTTGGCGACAGGCTAGCAACTTGTCACTATTATACCAGCTAGACATGGCCGATAAACGTGAAATAGTCTATATTTTGTCTCTATAGCGTGTGCTCTGCCTTCCTCATTTGGGAATACAGGCGTGATGTACGAATGTTACGATCACATACTTTTATAGTCCCCCGGTTTCCCATGACGCATGGAGCATAAGAAACCATAGCAAACACATACCTATTCACTTTCTTAATTATTATATTTAATCTAAAGATTAAGGTCATTCGTAATGAGTACTTTCTTTTAACGCACCGTTGATATTAAGAACAAGGTATGAATTAATATGTTTAATTAATTATGTTTATGTGAGATGTAATCTACATTTTTATATAGTGTTTATCACTTCCTGTGTGGTGTCGAGGTAGAATAACATCTCTCCATTTCTTCCGTGGATGTTATGAGAGGCGACTGAGGAAATAGGTTTAGGTAAGCTAGGTGACAGTCAAGCAACCTGTCACTATTATTCTGCCTCTTCCATCAGTTTTCAAACGTAATGACGCTAGAACTAGCTACAAAGCATGAAATGGTCACAATTATGGTTTTGTCTGTGACACGTTTAGTGTGCTCTGCCTACCCTATTTGGGAATATAAAGCCAAAGATACATTAGGTGACATTTGTTGTGCGACATGTCGAGTATGACATGTGAGTCGACACGTATATATACGCGGATATAAGTCGCGCTTCATGCCGAGCGATGTCCGGCGACGTCGCGCTACATCGCTCGACATGTCGCACGACAAAAAAATGTCGCCTAATGTATATTTGGCTTAAAGAAGTTCGTTGATCGACATAGTTCGGAACACGTGCGGGGACATCATTAAGCGAACGACTTGTAATAACCGCTTTACAAACTTCGTCATCGAGCTGTCAAAATTTACATACTAGGGTAAATATTCGGGCGTTTGAACCACTGTCATTATTCTCAACACTTTTTTTATCAGATTTCTTAAGAAATTGGTACAACAGATGTATTGTGTTATATGTACATGGTGCTCGTGAGCATTGCGAGAGATTTCAACCACGAATTCCAGAGGCTATAAGAAGTAATAAATGTTTTATGAACTTAGGTCGAAACACGATTTTTTTTTATAATTTTCATACATAATAATTGCTAATGTCGTATAAACGTGCCTTAATAATAGTAAAAAAATCGTGTTTCGACCTAAGTTCATATAACATTTATTACTTCTTATAGCCTCTGGAATTCGTGGTTGAAATCTCTCGCAATGCTCACGAGCACCATGTATAGTGTCTGTGCCTTATAGATAGGTACACATACACACTACATAGACTATTAGGTACACATTTCTCAAAGAATCTGACAAAAAAGTGTTGAGAATAATGACAGTGGTTCAAACAGACAGTAAATATTTAACCAGTGCTTGGATAAACGCGTCTGCAAAAATTTCCTGAAAATTTTCTGAAAGTCTACAGCAAGCAGGTAACGGTAAAAAGAAACCAACATTTTTACGCCTAAATATGTATAAGAGTGGACCGGATTTTTTGACACTTACCATTATTGCTTCTACTTATTCGTGATTCTGCACAGATTTTTAAAGACAGCAGCAATTTGTGCAGAATAACGAATTATCAATGCCCTTTTCCGTCGCGATTGTGCAGAAACACATACATACATATTCTTCACGCCTGTATTCCCAGGAGGGGGTGGCAGAGCACATGAATTCAAAAATCCAGTGCCACGTTTAGCAAATTCAGGGTAACCAGATGGTCAAACGTAATATTGTGGTGACAGGTTGCTAGCCCATCGCCCACAATACACTAACCCTTTCCCAGAGTCGACTCTTACGACACCCACGGGAAGAAAGGGGGAGGTGCTATTCTAACCCGGCACCACACGGGTATGCAGAAACAATCCTTACTAATATCCTTACTTCCTTACTAATATTATAAGTCAGAAAGTGAGTTTGTTTGTTTGTTTGTTTGTTCCGCTTTCACGCCGTAACTACTGAACCGATTGCTTTGAAATTTTGCAGACATAAAGATAGAAGTCCGCATTAAATAATAGGGTACTTTTTATCCCGGAAAAATTGATGTTCCCGAAGGAAAACAAAAAATATAGTTTGCTTGATAGATCGATATCAATCGATGATAGATCGATAGATTATAGATCGATAGCGCTGTGTGTCGTTTGAAAAGGGAAGTTTTCTTATAGTTGTGCTTTATACCGCAATATAACCGAGTTCCACGCGGGCGAAGCCGCAGGCGGAAAGCTAGTATATAATACTTTAGAAATGTTGGTCGCCAGCCAAAAAGGTTAGGAACGGCTGCTTTAAGCAGTGTCTGAAAGGCACTTTAGCTCGCTGCATAAAAGCCGATGCGGAAGCGGCAAGGTCTCCGACGAAAATTGCAGCAGGTGGTAAACTGCCTTGATGACTCCTTCTCGTGCAGAATCGAGAATTGTGCAGAAACAATAATAACATCAGAGCTCAAGATTTAATAACTGTCATGAGAGGCTGTATTCCCCGCATTACCATCTGTGCAAATGATATCGATCGCTGTAATCATTTTATCATCACCATTACGACACGACATGCTACTTTTTAACCGACTTCAAAAAAGGAGGTATTCAATTCGGCTGTATTTTTTTTTTTTTTATTTTTTTTTTTTATGTATGTTACCTCAGAACTTCTAAACGGGTGGACCGATTTCGATGGTTCTTTTTGTGTTCGATAGCAAATGGCTTCCCATTGGTCCCATTTTAATTTCATCAAAATCTAACTAGTAGTTTTTGAATTATCCTTAAAATAAATAAAAAATGTATGGGCATTAGGGAATTTTAGTCCGAACTTACATTTGTACATACTTACATACCTACATACAGTCACGCCTGTATTCTTAAATGGGGTAGGCAGAGCACACAAAACGCTACATAGACAAAACTATGTCTATGTCACGCTTCGTGGCCACTTCTAGCACATTTTTTGTAGGTTTTGAGTTAGCAGGTATGATAGTGACAGGTTGCTAGCCTCATAGCCTGTCGCCTAAAATTTACTTTAACCTAGGTCCTTAGTCGCCTCTTGCGATATCCACGAAAGAAATGGAGAGTATTTTTATGTGTATTCGCTGATTACTCGAAGACGCTTGGACCGATTTGGAAAATTCTTTTTTTGTCTGAAAGGGTATAGTTTCCAGGTAGTCCGATTGTCAGCATATCTTGACCTGATGATGGAATATGAGGGAAATCGAGGGCAACCCTCAAATTTTATAGGCACAGGTAGTGTTTTTAGTACATTTTTCAAATCTACACCAGTATTTACGCTTGGCTGTAAAAAAATATGATTGAGCTGATGATGAAAGGTCAACTCCTTAATTTTTAGGAGTTAAAGGATAATTTTTTCGATACTGAATGCACCTGCAGACTGAAAATTATAGTTTCAGTAATTAGCCAGGCCTGCTGCTTCTCAAGCGTTGCATTTCTGCTAATGCTCGTTCATCGTGGGGTTTACTTAACAGTTTAGAGGGTTCTAAATCAGATAGAGCTATTCTTCCTAAAGCCTTGAATCTGCTGAGAGCTACGTATACGTATACCTACTTGACCTTTAGTAAATACGTACATAAACAGAAGTTTCCTTTCAGGATAAAGCTAATTTGAAGTCGGTTTTTTTTTGTTTAAAATTATTTAGTTAACTTTCTTCTATTTGGAGCATTCGTGATAGCTCGTGGTTGTAAAACGTGGAAGATAAACCGGGTTCTTTAGGTTTTGAAAAGGTTTGGCTTTTAAAAAAAAACGGAATTTTAAAGTATACATGCATGCATACATCACGGTTGTATTCGCAAATATTGTAGGAAGAGCACACGAAACGGTACGTAAATAAAACCATGACTATTTCAGGTTTCGTGGCCACTTCTAGCATACGTAAGTGAGAACGCTGAGAAGCTTGCAAGTTTAAAACATATTATACTAGCTTTCCGCCCGCGGCTTCGCCCGCGTGGATCTCGGTTATATTGCGGTATAAAGCACAACTATAAGAACGCCACACAGCGCCATCGATCTATCATCTATCGATCGGTTATCGATTGATATATCGATCTATCATCGATCGATATCGATCTATCAAGCAAACTATATTTTCGTTTTCCCTCGGGAACATCAATTTTTTCCGGGATAAAAAGTAGCCTATGTCACTCTCCGTGCCCTAAACTATATCTACCTAAAAATCACGTCAATCCATCGCTCCGTTTAGCCGTGAAAGACGGACAAACAAACAAACAAACAAACACACTTTCACATTTATATATTGGTACGGATACTTCTAGCATAATTTTTAGGCTGTATGACTTTGACTTTGTTTATCACCCATTTGGTGTCGGGTTTAACACATTTCTCTATTTCTTCCGTGGATATCGTAAGGCTAACAAAACAGGTCAATGCATATTTTAGACGACGGGCTAGCAAGCTGCCACTATCAACCTAAAAATTAGTTTAAAAAGAAGCGTGAAATACTTAGTCAATGTTTTGACTATCTCTAACATTTCGTGCAGTCTCTGTCTACCCCATAATATATGTATACATACATACATACATATTCTCACGCCTGTATTCCCAAGAGGGGTAGGCAGAGCACATGAATTCGAAAATCCAGTGCCACGTTTAGCGATTTCAAGGTTACCAGATGGTTAAATGTGATATTGTATTAGTGACGGATTGCCAGCCCATCTAATATATGTATGTTACAGTTTAATACGGATCTCTAAAACAACGGTGGCTGTAACTATACCCTTCCGTTATGAATAATGAGTAGGTACATACATACATACAATCAGAACATAATAAGCATTGAGCTGTAACGTAAGTGATATCTATCCAGAGGCATTCTAAGATGAAATGATATGTTCTTTTTAGTTCAATGAGATTTTGCTTAATGGCATATCATACTAGTTAGTTGCCCGACTCTGTCCGTCCGGAATGAATGTCTTTTCATTCAAGTGGAATATTTGGGTTATTTTATTTGGTTGGTTAAAGCAGTTTTTATAATTTATCTATTTTTTATTGCCATCACTTCAGCCGTTCTTCGTCCGTCGTGTTACAAAAAACCGGTCAAAAAATGCAATTTAGTAATATGTCACTTAATAGAACTGAAGTTATCATAAATCTATATATATATAAAAGAAAGTTGTGTTAGTTACACCATTTATAACTCAAGAACGGCTGTACCGATATGGCTGAAAATTGGTGGGTAGATAGCTTAGAGCCAGGAAAAGGACATAGGATACTTTTTATCCCGTTCGACATCTATACAGGGTGTTCCATATTTGGGACATGAAGGGGAAGTACCTTAAATATCGTAGATAGGGTATTTTGCTTAAAGAAGACTTTATCTTATTTTTAAAAGTTAGTA
>BHDV01021009.1:139398-189726 GCA_005406045.1 Adoxophyes honmai
GAGTTAATGCTGACATATTGTTTTTCTATATATGTATACCTATAAAATTATACTATTCATAACTCGAGAACGGCTGAACAGATTTAGCCGAAATGTAGTGGGGAGGTAGCTTCAATAGGCTTCAAACCTCCAGGGAAAAGATATAAAATACATAAAAGAAAGTCGTGTTTGTGCGACCGTATATATAACTCATGCTATCCTGGTACTTTTAAATCAAAATTCTGCTCATTCATTGTCTCAGGCGGAACAAAGTTCGCCGGGTCCGCTAGTTATTTAATAAAACACTATTATTAATACACATTCTTGTATTAAGAATACACATTCTTTGACGGATTTTCAATATTTCATACAAAAACTCAATAACAGGAATTATAATTAATAGCGTTTTTTTTCAAATACTGTAAATTGACACCCTATAATGGTCCATTAAACCCCCTTTTTGCTTTACTCGTATTCTTGTAACAAGTTGTACCTACATAATGACGGCCGGATAGCCCAGTGGTTAGAGAACCTGACTGTGAAGCTTAAGGTCCCGGGTTCGATTCCCGGTCGGGGCAGATGTTTGTATGATGAATACGAATGTTTGCTTTCGAGTCTTGGATGTTTATCTATATATAAGTATGTTTATCCGTTGTCTAGTACCCATAACACAGGCATTAAATTGCCTACTTTGGGACTATGTGATTGGTGTAAGAATTGTCCAGTGATATTTATTTATTATTTTATTTATAATAAAGAGTCATACCTACAATACAATACAATACTACACTCGTACGCAGCACCTTTCATCACGCAAATATACATCTATTTCAATGACACGAAATCTAAATCTGACTAACCTTCTGCGGAGGCTGATGGGTCTTCTTCAGGTCGATCCAGAACCTCGCCAAGTTGATGCCCAGGCCGATCAGCGCCAGGATGAAGAACTTGACCTGGAAGAGGATACAATGTTAACCTAAGTCCAAGAGAAAGACTTATTTAGAAAGATTTTTTGACACTTAGGTCATTATTGTTTCCGATTATTCGCGATTCTGCACTATTTTTAATAGCTGTGGAGAATATTGTGCAGAATTGAGAAAAGAAAGAAACAATAATGGCATAATTTTTGAATAATCTCAAGAATGTCTCCGTAAAAATCTAAAGAATGGAAAATCCGTTTCGCTTATTAAAATCATTGTCGGATATTGGTTTTGATAGACGAAAGCATTTCACCGAGACGCTCGGGATCCCGATTGCTATCCTCTGGTCAAGCCCAAGCAGATTCCGAGTGATGATGACAGAGCAAAAACTAGATATCATTCGAATTAGTCCGTTAGTTAGATTACGGAAAAAATGAGGCACGTGTTTTTTGGTTTATCAAATAATTGAACATCGACAAAGATATTGATCATCAAACTTCCGGAGTGGTGGCGTGACGTTACTCGAAACTTTAGAGCACTGTATCCTCATCATTTCTTGATTGTCGTGTACAATATTTTTTGGTAAACTATATGACGGACTAATTTTTTTGACGTGACAATGTTTTATAATTCGATGGAGCCGGCTGCACGCACAAAAAACATGACGTATGCGGCGTTACCTCGATGACGTCGATCTGAGGCGTCCCATTAAACCAATTACGTTGCAGAAAGTTTATCAGAATTTCATTCTCCAATTCTCAACATTCGATAGCTCAGTTGGTAGAGCGGTGGACAGTATGTACCATAGGAGTTTGTATTTTTTTTAATGCATGCTATAATAATGTTAATGTTATTATAATATTGAATGCATATTCTGTAGTAATTCATTTAAAATAAAATTAACTTAAATTAAAACTTTTCTTTTGAAAAATGGAACCATTCCATCAGTATTTTCTTATGACGTTGTCACGTTCAACCTTCGTCCGTAAGTCGATTTTACAGACAGTCGATTTTTTTTGTAGTAATTTACCCCATAGCCCTGCTGGTTGGCTGGTAGTATTGCTGTGGTTAGATAAGTCAAGTCTTATTACCTGAAGTTTGAATGACAGGATCTGCAGCAGAGTCCCGATCTTGGCTTTGAGAACTGCTCCCAGGATCAGCAGCTTCAGGATGGCCTTCTTCTTCTTCTTCTTTTTGCCTCTTTGTTCTAGAATTATAGGTTTAATTGAGTATACCAGATAAATACAGTAGTATAGTTCATACATACATACATAGGTCTGTAGGTATTCCGAGATGTGGTAAGCAGATCACCGAAACGCTGTAGACGAAACCATGACTATTTTACGTTCTGTGGCTATGTCCAGAAAATTCTTTTTTTTAGGTTTACATTTGGCTGGTACATTATCACTAATATGCCTAAATCTAGCATAGCTAGTAGCATAGTGGTCGGGTAAACTCGGGCATCGCTTTTTCTAGGTAAAAACGAATGTAGATTCACCACCACAAAAAATACCCGTGTGGTGTCGGGTTTAGAATAGCACCTCTCCATTTCTTCCGAGGATATCGTAAGAGGCGACTAAGGAAATAGGGTAATTAAGGGATGCTTTAGGCCCTGCGCAGACAACAGACTTTTTGTCCGATCGAGTCTGCGGCGCGCAAAAAGTCTGCGTGGATTGTAATCATTGTGTGCCGGACTTTTTGCGCGTCGAGTGTGTTACTGCTACCTATAATTCCATAGGTTCTATCAAAGACTAAAAAGTCCGTCGCGGATAGTCTGTCGTCTGCGCAGGGCCTTATGCGACGGGCTGGCAACCTGTCACTATTATACCTACAAAATATGCTAGAAGCGGCCATGGTTTTGCCTAAAGCGTTTCATGTGCTCTGCCTGCCCCATTTAGGAATACAAGCGTGTTGTATGTACCATCCCAAACCGGGATTGTTGAGCCACTTACCTATGTTTGTAACTTGGTCGTGTAATACAAATCCAATAGCTGACATCTAGTCGGTCACATCGGTCATTGATTACACGTCTAAATTGCGAACAGTGGCAAGTGGCTCAACAATCCCGGTTCGTGTCTGTATATATTTGTCTCCGGAGTCGCTGTTAAAGACTGTGGTGGTACCAGGATCGCATAGACAGCAGGAGCCCACGTACTACATTATGTATGTAGGTATTAAGTATATACCGCGCCGCTCCGCTTAAGCTGTCAGTGCGTTGTTAGCTTCAGACATATCCTTGTGTTGTGTAAAGAAATCGAGTTCAAAGAACTGTCTCAACGGAACTAAAATCTTAATTTTATTACCTGTTCATTCACTTTACTTTTCAATTCGTTTAAAAATGCACATGCCTATTAAATACTAACAATAAACTAAAAACATGCGCATTCTGTATCATGCGTTTATAAAATTCAAATGTACCGCCGATTTCTACTTTCAAGTCTTTTTAATTAAAACTTCACACATTATTGTGGTAATAATTTCCATTAGCCATTTACAAATATACAAACAAATGCTTTCGTAAAATGACTTCGTCATTACTTTGTTTTCTACATGCTAGCATGCAACTGTTTCGTGCATTCAAAATGCATTATTTTTATAGTATTTACCGGTCTGCTGTGTTTAAACCTGTAATATAGCAGTTATCATTAAAAAATGGTTCTCAAACCACTTTATCTCAAAGTAACTGCGTATGTCTTCATACTGGAGACTTTCGTTAGCCTGTCAGTAAATCTAAAAAACGTATTTAAAGTGGATTAGGTATAAAACCTTTACATACTTAGCTAAAATGACTAAATCTCTTTGTAGAAGTTACTATTTGTTTACCCCTAAATTCTACTACATTTACGGACAGTAATGTAACAGTTTGATATAATTAACACCAATCATCTAGTCCCAAATTAGGTCATTTAATGGCTATGATTATGGGTACTAGACAACGGGTAAACTTATATAGAGAAACATCCAAGACTCGAGAGCAAACATTCGTATTCATCATACAAACATCTGCTCCAACCGGGAATCGAACCCAAGACCTTAAACTTCACAGTAACTTTTTCTAACCATTGATCTATCTGGTCGTCAAATATACATAATACTCCTGTAAAAAATCAGCTCTATAAAGATACGGCAAGCTGCCACAGAATATAACCACAGGAGATGAAATTTTTTTTATAAAGTACCTAACCTAGTGCCGTAACTAGGGTGCCAGCTGTGCCCAGGTACAGGGCGCAGGCCTTGGGAGGGCTAAAAAATGACCAGACCATCTTCACGGGCAAAGTTTTGAAATCTCGCACCGCATATAAGGCTAGTTACGGCACTAAAAGTATTAAAAAGCTGGGTTCACAGTTGTCCGGGAGACCCGTACGGGTTGTTACTACGGGCGCCCGGAGCGGGAGCACAAATGAGGAACTAGAGCATCGCTTCACAGCAACGCAGATCGGGTCCAGCACCAATCCTACGCTGTGAAACGATGCTCTGGTTCCTCATTTGTGCTCCCACTCCGGAGTAACAGCATATATACGTCCCGAAAAGCTGCGAACCGAGCCTAGCCATTCAACTACCATTCAACCACCACCCACCTTCAACAGAGCTCTTATCACTAATCCCGTCTTCAGCTTCATCCTTTTTCATCGCATGCTCTGCCACCGCATCCAGAGCCTTCTCTCCCATACTCCAAACATCAGTCATGATGTTCCTCCCATTCCTCAGGGTAGCATTCTCCAGGATTCTAGGACTCTCCCCAACCACCCAGGACTGGGTTCTCCCAAAGCTGCGACCTTTCTCTTCTGGCGCCATTTCCTTCAACGGCATCATCATTGGGTGGATCAGGTGGATCTTGGGAGGTTTTTGCTTCTTTTTCTTCATTTTCTTCTTCTTCTCTTGGTTGCCGGTGGAGATTGTGATGCTGTCGATGCCGCCGCTTTCGTGGTGTTTTCTTGATAACGCCCTGTAGACAAAGGATTTGTTACTGATTGTGGTATCTTGGTTTTGTGACTAGGTTTCAGGGGTCAGTCTAGTGTAAAGATAACATTCATTGTCCAAGTTAGGAACAAGTGCGGCGATCTCTTTTTAGGTGAACAACTCAGTGTAGTTTCCGCTTTAGAATCTAGCTCGCCTTTATACTTTTTGCTTTGCGTGTTAAAGTGTATACCTATAATTATATTTCTTTTGTTTAGCAGAAGTTTAAATTTCTTCTATAATTTATGAAGCATCGTATCACTATTTGTCTGTATGTATGTCTCTTAAGTGTATGTATAATATCTTACTACACCGTGGATATCTTCAAAAGCATCTAAGCAAAATAGGTTAAGGTACTTATGCTATAAATGACGGACTGGCAACCTATCACTGCTTTACCTCTTTCATCTAACGTAAAACTTAGAAAATAAGTCAATAGTGATTTAAAAACGTCTCTTACATTTCGTGTGCTCTGCCTATCCCATTTGGAATACACCCGTGATGTACGTACTTTTATAAAGGTTAGGATAACGTATGATCCACTTTGTCTCATGTATGTAGTACATCGACATACATACATACATAATACATATTCTCACGCCTGTATTCCCAAGAGGGGCAGGCAGAGCACATGAATTGAAAAATCCAGTGCCACGTTTAGCAATTTCAGGGCAACCAGATGGTTAAATGTGATATTGCAGTGACAGGTTGCTAGCCCAACGCCTACAATACACTAACCCTTTTCCAGAGTCGACTCTTACGACACCCACGGGAAGAAAGGGGGAGGTGCTATTCTAACCCGGCACCACACGACATCGACATGTGATATCATTTCACACTGGAGTTGTATCACGTTCAATAAATATTAGCCAAGCTCATGCCACACTGAAACCTAACACCGCTCATTCACAAGAGAAATCTGTTTGTCAGTTTTCTACAAACAAAATGGTTTGCTTGAGATATTAGCACATTTGTGCCAATTTGTGAATTATGTTACGAAATCCTGTGTCTCTTGAATTTACGTCTTTTAGTGTGTTTTAAAAATTATGATGAATTCGTCATTGCGAATATTATAATGCATAACGGGAAGGTACTTTCGTTTATTATCTTCAAATTTATCAGAGGAATAAACATTATCTTAGATATTTCCAGAGTATTTGAAATTTTGGCTAATCTCAAAATTTAGGGGCACCTATCCATGTGGGGTGGCCTAACCCATATAAATTAGGTTTAGGATAGATGTCCCATCGAAAGAGGCCAACTATCATGCAAAATATTTGATCACATATCTCCGTCTTATACATTGCACAGAAGCATGCCACGTACTCAACTAAGGAAGCCAAATGACCGTAATTTTGCGAGTCATGAGGAGCAGAATTTCGGCCGCAAAAATTCTGCTGCATTCGGTTTCAAACAAAAATGCAGTCGATGCCGCATGACGACGCAGAATGAGTTGTAAATTCAGTTGAACGTAAAATAAGTGACCGAATACGCGACTAACTCACAAAATTACGCTCGTTTGGCTTCACTCTTAGTTATAGTCGCAGATTCTTGAATCTCTTGATAGATAAGTAAAATAACATTTGTGTTTCATTCGCGAAACTAGGGTAATTTAAATCGAGGCAACTATACTCCCGGGGCATCTATTCCCGTTTTACCCTGTTAAAGTCTTCTGTCAATTTCTAACGTCAATTTCTACTGTCAATTTCTCTGAGTCCGTGAACTTTAAGCTTTTATAAACAAACAGAGGACAAAACGTTCGTGCAATTGTTTCTAATTGTTCGTAATTCCTTGTCGTGTGCGGAATGATCTAGGATGCTGTTATAATTCCAGTTTCTCTCACGATTTCGTTGGCGAAAGGAAGCATTTAATTATAAAACATTTATATTCCTGTTACAACTCTTTTATCTCACAATAAAACGCAAAGAAAAGCCAAAAGTGGGTGAGTGAGTTTCAAAAAAATTGTACATAAAATAAGGGTTAATAAAAACAAAATCACGATCGCGTCTTTTGTGTAACGACAATTACCCATACAAGTTGTATAGGTAATTTTCGTTACACAAAAGAATCAATTAACTTTTGTTTTTATTAAAGGCCAATTTTTTTGAAACTCACTCGGGTATGAATCGTGGAAGTCTTGGTGTTGTAAGTAAAAGTAAATAATCACTTTATTGTAAAAAAAAAAACACTAAACTAAAAAAGCAAGCAAAATGATAAGATACAAAGTTGGCCTCATCAGTTAAGGGATGTCTTACAGGCAACCTTTGAGATACAGAGATTCTTCTCATCTAACAAAAAAAAAATTGACGTAAGTTTTTTACTAATTGTAAATTTCCCAATTGTACTTTATTGACATCCATCCTAGATAGTAATCTATGAGGTACGGACCACAAGTCAATCAGACCAACCGTCGAAGAGTTCCCTCCATCGGAGCCAGTCCCGGCTGAACCACAAGTCTGCTTGCTACCAGATTATAGTATTGTCTTCCGATTTACATAAGTCCACAAAATTTCAGCTCAATCGGAAACCGGAAAGTAAATCAAAACTTGCAAAACCTACCGGCAAAGAATTACGTAGATACTTTTAGCAATTTTGGGTGACGAGATACCTATTCAATACCACTTAAGATTACATATGATTAATATTGAGACAAAGTTTTCGTTTATCAGATTATAATTATGGCGTGGCGGCGCGTGTGAAATAATAACATGTCACGTTTTTTGGAAGAATCATGATGGATTCTATTGTGATAATTGACATGATAGCAATAATTAGATGATAAGATTGAATTTTAATTTCAGGATTGCTGATAAGCTTTATCGGTGTACGTCATTGTTGACTAAGCTATCTGTTATTCGGATACTAAAAGTGTGGGGGATTTTGTGAGCATTTGTTGTGTTTTTTTTCCTTAACATGGTTGATAGAAATAGTGAACTGAACTTGACATAAAAATGAAATAAAAAATGTGGTATAGACCAGCCATAATTGTGTATTATTGTTTTTAATTGTTTATCATTGTATATCTTTCTTTAGAAGGTTTACTAAACAAATTTATACGGGGAATGTGGATGGGTGCATTGGGAGGGGAAGACTAGATGGACGTTCCGTGACCAAATCGCGGACGTTTTAGAAACAGGTCAGGTCAAGTCCCGAAACCGACGAGCATGTATGAGGAGATTAATGAATGTGGATGAAGCAAAATAGGTATGTCAGGATCGTAGCGAGTGGAACAAAGTAGTTTCTGCCTACCCCTGTGGGAAAGAAGCGTGACGTTATGCTTGTACATACAATTTTTAATTTTTAATTTGTTAATACATCTTTCTTTACTAAAACATGACTATTGTATTTTGGTTTCAGGGTTAGTGTATTGTGGGCGATGGGCTAGCGACCTGTCACTGCAATATCACGTTTAACCATCTGGTTACCCTGACATTGCTAAACGTGGCCCTGGATTTTTGAATCCATGTGCTCTGCCTACCCCTCTTGGGATTACAGGCGTGAGAATGTATGTATGTATGTATTTTAAAGTGTGTAAAATGTACTTCCATTACTATGTCCATTTTTCTACAGTAAGCTAACAATACTTTCCCAGAAAGATATTTCACATCTACTTAAAGAAATCGTGTCTGCGATCAGCTTCTTTGTGCTCAAGCGCACTCTGTATGGAGATTGACTTGTGTATCCCAGTTCTGTTAATAATAAGTTCTGTTCGTTGTTTTTTAGGGTTCCGTACCCAAAGGGTAAAAACGGGACCCTATTACTGAGCCTTCGCTGTCCGTCCGTCCGTCTGCCACCAGTACGTCTAGTATGTTCATTTCGATGGTGCAGTCGTTAACGAATTCGTTTGCGAGTCGTCGGGGAATGTATGGAGACTTGTCGACCGTGGCAGTTGTGCAAACGTTCCGTTGGCGGCGCTGTCTCGCTTTCCATACAATTTTGCGATAACTCGCAAACGAATTCGTTAACGACTGCACCATCGAAATGAACATACTAGACGTACAGGCTGTATCTCACGAATCGTGACAGCTAGAGAGTTCAAATTTTCACTGATGATGTATTTCTGTTGCCGCTATAACAAAAAATGTTAAAATCAGAATAAAATAAAATAAAATAAGGGGGGTTCCCATACAAAAAACATGTTTTTTTTTGCTGTTTTTGGTACGGAACCCTTCGTGCGCGAGTCCGACTCGAACTTGGCCGGTTTTTATGTGTATCATGACAGGTAAAATATCAACGAGAGGCCCGTTATCATAATAAGCCTGTCACTTTCACTGCGCGCACGCATTCACTAAACGCGCAGGTGGCAAAGGAGGACACGCGTCATTTCATTAAGAAAACATAATTGTACGAACTACCTAAGTAGATTGAAAGAACTACATATGATTTTTTTTTTAAAGAATAGAAGGAAAGAATGGAAAAGAAAAAAAGGAAAAAAAAAGAAAAAAAAAATCTAGTTGTAATTAATTTTAAGAGCACAATATTGTAAAACTGTTGTGTCTTACGCGGGGCGCACAGTTAAACTAAAAAAAAAAAAACATACTAAAATCATCAAGGTACGGACCACGAGTCCGTAGATGAAAAATTTGTTTAAAAAAAAAAAAAAAACTACATACACGTGATCGTCATCGTTTTGTCTATGTAGCGTTTTGTGTGCTCTGCCTACCCCATTTGGGAATGCTGGCGTGACTGTATGTATGTTATGTATAAACGTCACGCCCTAATCCCTGCGGGGTAGGCAGAGGCGCCATTCGCTCCTATTCAGGCATACTTCTCTCGTTCCATTCACATTCATCACTCTCGTCATATACGCTCGACTGTTTCGGGTACTCCTAATTTGGCCTCTCTTTTGTAATAAGTCCCTGGATCTTGGATATTTATACATATACATACATACATATTCTCACGCCTGTATTCCCATGAGGGGTAGGCAGAGCACATGAATTCAAAAATTCAGTGCCACGTTTAGCAAATTCAGGGTAACCAGATGGTTAAACGTGAAATTGCAGTGACAGATTGCTAGCCCATCGCCCACAATACACTAACCCTTTCCCAGAGTCGACTCTTACGACACCCACGGGAGGAAAGGGGGAGGTGCTATTCTAACCCGGCACCACACGGGGAATATTGGATATTTATAGGATATACTTATTTATAACTGACTAACTAACTGCTCGTTGAGCGACCTTGAGCTTTGAGATGAGGCGGATAGTGAAAGACCACGATTTCGGTGCCGTAAAGCCATAGGTAAGTCATCCCTAACAGACACTGATAAAAACTATCGTCTTGAGGCATGTCTTGAGGCATTTGAGTATGTCCGACGAAAAGTCGCTGGATGCAGGTCGCTTACAACCGCTACGGTGCTTACTTATATAAAGAGGTTTCTAGGTTTTCCGGCATAGACAAATCTGTGCGGATCGGTACCGATCGGTGCAGTTATGATATTTATGTTTACCCGTGTGGTGCCGAGTTAGAATAGCACCGCCCCCTTTCTTCCCGTGGGTGTCGTAAGAGTCGACTCTGGGAAAGGGTTAGTGTATCATGGGCGATGGGCTAGCAACCTGTCAGTGCAATATCACGTTTAAACATCTGATTACCCTGAAATTACGTGGGACTGGATTTTTGAATTCATGTGCTCTGCCTACCCATCTTGAGAATACAGGCGTGAGAATATGTATGTATGTATGTAGTTATGCGCTCACTTGTAAAGAAACAGGTTTCAGATTTACCTGTTACTTCATACAGGTTGACACTGCACCGGTCTGGACTGACCCGCACAAAACCTGTATCTTTATGTAAGCACACTTAGGCCCTGCGCAGGCGACAGACTATCCGCGACAGACTTTTTAGTCTGTGAAATTTGAACCTATGAAATTATATGCAGTAACGCACACGATGCGCAAAAAGTCCGGCGCACAATTCGTTCAATCCATGCAGACTTTTTGTGCGCTGCAGATTCGATCGCAGAAAAAGTCTGTCGTCTGCGCTGCCACCTACATGTGTAAAAGGGAGACCTATGCTCATCAGTGGACGTCCTACGACTTAAGGTAAACGTACCAATGCTCGACGCCTCAACGTGCAGTAGATGACACCCAATACCCATCTGTCACCTGTCTTACTATGACATAAGGCAAGTGCCAAGTATTGGGTCAGTGTCGAGCACAGGGACGTTTACTTTACTGCTAAAGCGTTTACGTGAAAGCTCAACGCCATAAAAACTCACCCACGCTAAATACCTTATCTACGACTAAACCAGTATTTACTCGTTTAAAACCGCACATACTAAACTTGTACTCTTTATAATTAGGTACTTTGTTAGTTTCACTGACGTATCCTGCTTTCTTGGGGAAACGGTAACAAGACCTCAATATGGACGGACGGACAATACACGGTAATGGGAATATGTATATTAGGGGCGTGTGGGACAGTTTTGACAGCTGACATATTGGAACGTTTGACAGATACAGAATCTACGGCCGCTCTAGAGATGTCAATTATGGTATGACATAGATACATGTCCCGTGTTGTGTCGGGTTTAGAATTGCATCTCCAGTTTTTCCGTGGATGTCAAGAGGCGACTAAGGAAAAAGTTATGGTGACAGGTTAGCAACATGTCACAATAGTACTTACTGTTTGACTTAAAACCTAAAAAATATGCTAGAAGGATTGTCTGTACGTGATGTACCTATGTACAGGGTGTCCGGTGGCAGAATTAGGATTTCAAATTTAAATAAAAAAAAAACTACGGAGGATACAAATTTACTGCAATAACTGTTACAAAGAAGAGAAGTGCGGGTTTTATTTCTTAAAAATTGATTCGTCTAAATGTTGACTGTTACGTCAGACACACTCTCGATATCTGACCTCAGTATTCCGCGCCACTCGCTAGAGGAGTGATTTTGAGGTGGCATTAATCTGACAAACGATATCTTCTTTTAGGGCTGCGATGGTCGCTGGACTTGTGTTATAAACTTTACTATTGTGGTATCCCCGCAGAAAAAAGTCGATGGGGGTGAGATCCGGCGATCTGGATGGCCAGGATATGGCACCAAAACTGCTAATCAATTTTCTAGGGAAAAATTGACGAAGAAGCGCCATGGCCTCTCTAGCAGTATGAAGCGTGGTGCCGTCTTGCTGGAACCATGTGTGTGAACTGTAGGCAAGATGTCCTTTCATTGTTTGCAGAAAGTAATCATTGAGCATGATGCAATAAGAAACACCGTTCACCGTAATGGCTTGTGCTCGATAATTTTCAAAAAAATAGGGTTTTAATATTCCACTCCCTAACAATGCACACCAAACCGTCACTTTGAGACTGTGAAGTGGCTGCTGGTGTTTTAAACATGGATTCTGTCCTTTACACGACTAATACTGGCTAGTTTGCTTGTTAAGACATTCATTTTGGTGAAAGTGGGCTTCATCGCTCAAAAAGAGTGTGTTTACTGTGCTAAATCGTGGTTGTATTGTCTCGCAGAAAATTTTACTCAAATTGTAATCATCGGGATTAAGCGCTTACGCAGTATGATTTTTGAATAGGTAAAATTTAAGATCCTTTTTAAAAAATCGTGCACAATCCTTTTCGGAAGCCCTAGAGCAGCCGCCCTTTTACGCAACGACTGACACGGATTATAGCGTGAACTGTTCGCGGCAAGTTCGATATTGTCATCAGTCCTCGACGTTGGCCGAGTCCCGACCGCGGACTGTTTGCTGCTGAACTTGTTGTCCTGGACCTCCGCAACCACAATCAAATCAAATCTTCGCTTGGCACATCACGTAATCCTTGAATACTGTAGTGTGAACAAAATATTCGACAAGCAACAGCGCAGAAATAATTAGCTTTAAAATCGCTTCGATAGAGAACGCACGTTGTTCACCCGTCTGCTGCGACATAATGCCTATGTAACCCGCACAAATGACGAATCGAATGCGACCTTCCGCCCGCCTCTCCGCTCAACGGTATTGAAAAAATTCGAAATTGAAATCCTAATTCTGCCACCGGACACCCTGTATGTTTGCAACTATACAATTGTTTCAGAATTTTTGGCTATTATTTACAAAAAAGCGTCCAGAAAATGTGACGTACGTTGCACGCTTGAATAATCGCCCTTTCGACGATAGGTCGATGTCATTGAACTCTTGTTTACAATTTTTGTGGTTTTACTATCATTGTACCTACTCGTACAATGTTACCACGTTTTCTATCATGGGTACATTATAAAATCTATACCTTCATTTACAATCAAACTCCGAATATCTCTAAACAGATTAAAAAAAGAAAACAAATTATTTCAAAAATGGAACATGCGGTGGGTGGCTACGTGAGCTTGAGACGCCGATGCGCAATTGTTTAAGTGATTGAGTATTGCCGCCTTTTTTGCAGTATTTTTTTAAATATTTGAATATGGTTAGTTATGTATTCTACCATTCTATGCAAGTTCAAATAATTAGGTTTTAAAATACTCTTCATTAAGAGTCGTGAAACTAAACTCGTATTAATTAATGCCTTTCGTTACGCAGCATTCATAATAATTATAATAGGTAAACTAGAATGTAACTTTGGCATAGAGAAGACGTCAAAAAAAACAAGTTTTGTTATGAAAAAGCCTAATAGCTAATTTTTATTTGCCCTGAACTTTGCAGCGTGTGATGGTAGAGTAAAATTGTGTTTTGTACCTCGCAACGCCATGTGTGACCACTTCAGTGAGCGAAGTGAGTGACTCCTCAACTTCTTTGCCGAGCTTCGAAGGTAGCTCCTCCAAGGATCTGCCCGTAGACCTGGCTTCGGCATCAGCAGCCGCTGCAACAAAAGAACAATTTAACCATTATTAAGAGAACAATTAAACTATAGAGAGGATGGATGAAAGAAGACTGACAAAACAAATCTATACGGGGAATGTGGATGGGTGCAGAGGGAGGGGAAGACCTAGACGGACTTTCCGTGACCAAATCGCGGACGTTTTAGAAACAGGTCAGGTCAAGACTACCCGAAACCGACGAGCATGTATGAGGAGATTGATGAAAGTGGATGAAGCAAAAGAGGCACGGGCGTAGCCAGGATTTAGTTTTGGGGGGGGGGGTTTGACGAAAAAAAAATCAGCCAAGTGCGAGTCGGGTACAAAAAATCACGATTGTTGTATGGGAGCCTGAACTTTTCGAGGGGGGGGGGGGTTGAACCCCCAAACCATGAAAAGAGGTATGTCAGGATCGTAGCGAGTGGAACAAAGTAGTCTCTGCCTACTCCTGTGGGAAAGAGGCGTGACGATATGTATGTATGTATATGTATAAAAAGTGAAGTGTGAGTCGAACTCGTGCAGGAAAGGCAGAAAGGTACGGGGCTTTTGTCTATAGATGTATCATTACTTTTTATCAAGCATAATTGTCAAGTTGTGGGCGATGGGCTAGCAACCTGTCATTGCAATATCACGTTTAGCCATCTGGTTTCCCTGAAATTGCTAAACGTGGCATTGGATTTTTGAATTCACGTGCTCTGTCTACCCCTCTTGGGAATACGGGCGTGAGAATATGTATGTATGTATGTAGAATCACATAAAGTTACAAACAAGAACATGTAAAAATGGTAGACTCATCTCCAATCACATCTTAGCAATTGATTCCATTTTATGTAAAAATACAAGCTTACGCGAATGAACGTTTTCTTAAGAGCTGCAATTATGTACAATAACAATATTGAATGGTAATAGAAAACTATTCTATCCTAAACAAAGTTCCCAAGCCAACAATAAAGATACAGCGAAAGTGAAAAGACACACAGACAAATTCCCACGAAGAATCGACACTTTCAATGATAGTTAATGGTGTCTTATATCGATTTTTAATATGGGAAAAGAGTTTATATTTTGAGCGCTTATACGTCTCTACAGTTATTATTTGGCTGTCATTACGAATATTAGATAATAATCTACAATTACACCTCTCCATTTCTTCCGTGGATGTCGTAAGAGGCGACTAAGGAAAAAGATTTAAGTAGATATGCTTTAGGCGTCAGGCTAGCAACCTGTCACTATTGTAGTTACTACCTTTTACATCTGTTTTCAGACCTAAAATTAAGCTAGAAGTGGCTGCGAAGCGTGAAATAGTCATAATCACGAGGGGTTTTATTCTAATCGCACGTCACATGGTTAATATTTTTAACATTACAAAAACATTTGAACCATCCTCTATATAACTAAAATAAAAAATACGGTCCAGCCGCTTACAAGTTTTAGTTAAGAGTAACATAACAATTATTTTTTATTTTACAAGATTGAGTACGCATTGTAATCAGTTTTCAGATTTATCAAAAACTGACACTAAAAGTAAAATGAAGAGCTTGCCAATAATTAATTTGTCAAATAAGTTGTTTTCAATTAATTCACTTCCAAATAATCACAATTTCTACCTGACATGTTTTGTCTAAATTACATTATTTCCTTTTACAAGATTAATAACTAATAAAAACATGATACTTAAAATTGACCTTATGGCAGCGCCTTGACCTCATAGGTCGATAAAAACTTTGATAATTTATTCCATTATACCAGTTCGCCGTTTTTCATTCAATCATCCATGTCCAAATTTGTCAAAATTCGACTCGAGTCACTTTCCCCCGAGGCGGAACTGGTTTGCTTTTGGCCAAAACTTGACTTATGGAGTTATGGCAGACCTCTTGACCGACATATTTTCATTAAAAATTGGTGAAATTCTTTTATTACATTCCCACAAACTGCGTGTGGTTTCGAAAATTTTACTTTGAAATTTCTTTGAAGATTTCATCTGTTAAATTTTCTTAACGATTGGGAACTACGCAAATGTTAATATTGCGTGCAGGCAGTTACTGCATATTAAAATGCGTTTTTTTATACATCTAAATACAATACATAAATATCAAACCCTCGACCCTTTCTCCAACATACCCTTGTTTACCCTGCTTACCCAAGCAGAAACTATTTTGCTCCACTAACGATCCGGACATACACTTTCGCTTCATCCACATTCTTTAATCTTTTCACACATGCTCGCCCGATCCAGATACTTTTGACCCGAACTTTTGCCAACGCGTTCATAATTTGGTCATGAAATGAATCGTCTAGGCCAGTGGTTCTTAACTTTTTTGCCTCGTGACTCAAAATTCAAAAATATTAGAAGCCCGCGACCCAATCTAACATTAAAAACTAATGAAACGCAGGGATTGCGGTTTGTTTCTCAAAATGTCCCGCGGGTCCTGCGACCCGAGGTTAAGAAACGATGGTCTAGGCTAACGGTTCTTAACCTTTTTGCCTGACGACCCAAAATTAAAAAATATTGGAAGCCCGCGACCTAATCAAACGTTAAAAACAAATGAAATGCAGTGATTGCGGTTTGTTTTTCAAAAAGTCCCGCAGGTCCTGCGACCCATCTCGATATGGCCCGCGACCCAAATTTGGGTCGCGACCCGAGGTTAAGAAACGATGGTCTAGGCCTTCCTCTACCGACACACCCAATCAAACTGTTTAGTAAATCTTCTTTCATCCAATATCATCCTCATATACCTAGGTAGGTACCAAGTTTGTCAAAACAATATCCGTGTACTGTCGAGTTTAGAATAGCACGTTACTCCTCCATCTTCCGTGGATGTCGTAAGAGGCGACTAAGGAAATAGATTTAGCTAAGCTTTACGCGACAGGCTAGCAAGCTGTCACTAGAATATCTCTCATTTATTTTTAAACCTAAAATCTAGCTAAAAGTGACATTGTTCTGATACGTATGCCAACCCCATTTGGGAATACAGGCGTGGTTATTTTATTTTTATGTAGCACACAATCACCCCTATGTTCCCAAATGGGGAAGATAGAGCACAAAAACGTGTCATAAACAAGACCATAACTATTTCACGCCTTGCAACCACTTCTTGTATAATTTTAAGTTTAAGAACAGATGGAAGAGGTATAATAGTGACAGGTTGCTAGCCTGTCCCCTGAAGCCTCTCGCGACATGCACGGAAGAAACAGAGAGGTGCTATTCTATACCAACACCACAGAAGTAAATCGTGCTGTAAGTGACGAAATTTGTCTGATACGTATGCCAACTCCATTTGGGAATACAGGCGTGATGTTGTTATTTCTACGTTTATGCTGTCAAGAAATTATAGTTCATTCACTCCACTCCTAGATCTTCTCAGGGCAGAGCTTTATCTCAAAAATCCTATTGTTCTAATTAATCTATGAGAATGCCAAACGCTAAATGACTATCTGATGATAGTTATACTTCTCACGTGCCACTGGCCCTGATTGGTTGATATAAGACCTTGTGATTGGTTAAAAAAATGGCCAAGAGCGAGTCGGCTTGGTATCTAAATAGTTCTGTAGGTGGTTTAATGTGGTGACATAATTAAGGAAAAAAAATGTTACATTTCTGGCGTAATTTTAGATTTGAAAACAGATGAAGAAACCTTGACCTATTTTTGTTAGTCATCTCTAATTGCATCCAAGGAAGAATAAAATTTGCTAAAAAAGTGGCTTTATTCTAAACCAGAAAATACATGACACTAACTACGAATACTAAGGCCGGTCACATACACACGGAATTCCGTTTCGGAATTTCGATTCGGAATATCCGAACGTATTAAATCCATAAAACTACGGAAAGCTTCCGTCTGTATGTGGCTGGTCCATAAGTTTATATGGATTGACTGCGTTCGATTTTCCGATTCGATATTCCGAATCAAGATTCCGAAAAGGAATTCCGTATGTACCTATGTGGCCGGTCTAAACCAAAAGCTACTCAATTACTGAACAGTAATCTACTAAACAATAATTCTGCGGAACCCTAATAAGAGTGCGATTGATCGATAATAATAAATAGGCAGATATTCTAATCCGATTAACTCTATTGTTTTTGTTTTAGAAAATTAATGGGAAAACCACGGAAGTAATTCACAGACGGAATCATTGGAGGATTAGTGGTTTTTTACGAGTTGATTAGCAAACTCTCTAATTATAGTTTGTACAGTCACGAACCGGGATTGTTGAGCCACTTGCCACTGTTTGCAATTTAGACGTGTAATCAATGACCGATGTGACCGACTAGATGTCAGCTATTGGATTAGTATTACACGACCAAGTTACAAACAATAATGGCTCAACAATCCCTGTTCGCGATGGTACCTTATTGTTTTCATTTACATTTCATATTAGAACAACATACATACATACATCACACCTGCATGGCTAAATGAAACGGTATACAAATAGAAAAAAATTATGAATGATTACTATTTCACGTCACGTAGCTATTAATATTAATAGTATATTTCGAGGGTTTAAGTTACATACATACATACATATTCTCACGCCTGTATTCCCAAGAGGGGTAGGTAGAGCACATGAATTCAAAAATCAGATGGTTAAACGTGATATTGCAGTGACAGGTTGCTAGCCCATCGCCTACAATACACTAACCCTTTCCCAGAGTCGACTCCTACGACACCCACGGGAAGAAAGGGGGAGGTGCTATTCTAACCCGGCACCACACGGGCAAAGCACATGAATCCGAAAATCCAGATAAAAGAGGTATACTAGGAATAGGTTACTAGTCTGACGCCTTAGTACACAATTTATAATGATAAAACAAGAAAAGTAAATGATAATTGAAGAAAAAAGCCAAAGGAAAGTTCTTCATTATAATTATACGTTTAACTCTTTAATTAATTACTAGGTAACATGTCACTGTCAATCAAATAGTGCTTGATGTTGACGGGAATGAAACTAGTTTTTGTCGACTTTACATTGTAGAGCAGTCGTCATAGTTTAAAGTTTTACTTTAATTCGTTCGCAAAATGTGAGTACTTTTGGTGGCTGTATGGCATCGTGCCCTTTGCCCACGCCACCGACTGTGAAAAAGTATGCAACTGTCAAATATACGCGGGAGATTAGGGGTTTTGAATTCATTTGTTCGGTCTTATTTTTGTAATATTCTTTACTTTTTCACAAAAATATTTTTGTTTGATGCACGGGTGGAAATAACATTGCTCTCATCACTTGTCTAACGTATTAACAACTTATGTTCCACACTTATACCTATAGGTTAAGGTGTATTTTAGGCTACTTAAAACCTAATAAAATGTAACGAGTGGCCATGTAACTCGAAAGGTTTTGTCTGTGTAACGTGTCACTTGCTCTGTCTATCCCATTTGAAAATACAGGCAGTATGTATGTATGGATTGTATGGTTATCAAAAACCAATATTTTTACATACTGTTTTAAACTTTCGTGATTTTCACACATTATTTATGTTTACGCGGGACTTAATCACGGTATTTTTAACTACCTCTCGACGTTTCGGCCGTGTTACAGCGACCGTGATCACGAGTTGAGTCAACTCAACCTGAGTAGTAGTTAAAAAATACCGTGATGAGTAGGTGAAGACTAGGTGTTTTAGTTCTCCCCTCAGTGTTTTATCACATTTACAATGATTGTAGTAGCTAGCAACCGCGTAAACAATTTGTATGAAGAATTTAACTTGCACAAGTTACCACTAGTCGCGCAGTTAAAATATCCATACAAATGATTTACAGTCATTGTACACTCGTGGCCATACAGGTGTCAGGTTTGATGTAGTTTTCAGACCGTTGGTTGTATGGGTCAATGCGCCTGCTATGCCCTACTGCCTTATCAACCAGATGGCATTCTGTGTCACACATTTACACACATACGAGACACGAGATGACATTTAATCTTTTGATATTCAATTCACCCATGTAGACAACATGGATTACTTACTACTAACATTGACTAGGTAAATGAAAGGTAACTTTCAATTTACGACGTATAAAAAAACTTCCAATTAGATCTTGTTCAAATCAACTTTTTTAAGACCTTTCAGTAGATATCTTACACTTAATGGGTTTGATGGTTTGATGAAAAAACAATATAGTTGAAACGTCTAAGTATGTGGAATCTCAAAAAACTATCGTTTTCTTTCTATTTTTGTGTGAAAATCTTAATGCGGTTCACAGATATCAACTAATTAATTTTCAGCAGTTGATAGAGCCCTTATAGTTTCGGAAAAAATGGTTGTAGCACACGGAGTAATACGGACGAACAGACACATACACTAATCTATCAGGATTTCCGTTCTTTTCCATTTGGCTACGAAACTCTATAGTCTGAGATCGAATTAGAGATCAAAAATGTGAACAAACATATTGCCATTGTTTTATTGTTATGAATGAATAAACTAAAAGTAGTTAAAAAAATAATAGAATTAGTACAATTAGGTATATCAATTAGTAACAAAAAAGGTTCAATACATCTGGAATTTCACTTGGATATTGACAGTTGTTTGTTTACATTTTTGATCTCTAATTCGATCTCAGACTTTAATAGGGGGTAGGTAGGTAGGTAACCTACTGTTTGAAGCTCTGCGCACTGCGGTGCGTACGCACAGGACAGCTAACTAACTGAGTTGCGGTCGCACGCGCATTACCTCGCCTATAATGCGGCTAGAAATTGATCGCATGGGTGCCGGTGGCAAGAAAGTCGAGAAGAAGTGTTTAAGATATTTATTATCAGTTCATCTTTAACACTAGCACACGATTTAGCTCAACGTGGGACCCAATTGACACATTGATCGTGGTATAAATTGAAGAATTCAGGATCGTTAGCTAACGAAGTTGAATGGTTAGTATAGTGATTTAAAACAGATTCATATCCAGACTACTTCGTCACGAATTTTATTGTCATTGTCACGTCACATGTCGAATTAAACTTAATATTAAGACGTGAGTAATCTACACTTTTCACTATGAGAGTCTCAAGGTACCTTCATGCAGAAAATTTTTATTTTGTTTATTTTCATGGAAAAAGATGCGTTGTTAATAATTTAACTAGATGTTTTAATAAATCTGCATACAACTACGAATAAAAGTGAAAATATGGTTAATTAATTAGCGATACTGAATCACATTTTGTAACTTGTATCACTTTCTATTGTATCACCCCCTCTTATGTTTTTTTAGGATAAAAGAGTAGACTATGGTATTCTGTCTTGGAACTCAATTTCCCAGTTCAGCAGTTGAAACGAGAAAAAGTAACAGACAGACATTACTTTCGCATTAATATTATTTACAAAAGAGAAAATACATAAGAGAATATTAAAGATAAGACACATTTTTTGTCATACTTTGAGCTGAAATTGAATCTTTATAAGAATTAAGGACATATTGTCGTCACAGCTTTTTTTTAAAATGCTCTATCCCTTTGTCATGCCGGACATGTAACTAGGCAAGATTTTAAGAAGCGGGGGTAGGTCCGCTTCGCTTTTTTTTAGGTAAAAGCGAAGGGAACTTACTTCCACTGTCCACTGTACTCTTTCGTTTTCCCATTTCTATTACTAATATTGTCAATTTTCTCTTAGCAAAGAAACCTAGTTTAAAATACTCCTTTGTATATCCTTTTTTTTTATTTATTTTTTGGAAATGACTATGTGTACCTTAAATAAGCTTACCTTGCCAACTCCTTTTCTGTTTCTGAACGTCTTCTTCCCACAAATCCAAAACTTTTCCCGCCTTCTGTTTCGCACAAACCCAAGGGTCATCTTCGGCCAAACAGTCCAAAAAAGTCATAAAACCGGGCCCCAAACTCTTCCCTAAGCTCATAACATAATCATAAGACCTTTCCAACAAACTCGTACTCTCAACATTACTAAAATAAACTAAGAATAAAATTAAAAATAACGATTTCGACGCCATTTTGCGCGAGCTGTCAACCGCGCGGGGTACTTTCACAGGCACGCTCAAGGTTGCACTAAGCGCTAAAGCGTTCTGTTCGCGACTTTATACGAACCTACTTTCTTCGCCGTTAAAGAACCTAACACGTCTCACGCATTTTTGGCGCCAATGCGCGTTCCTTACGCCTTTGAAAGTGAAATACAAAGTAAAACGGTAATGGATGGAAAAACGGAACATATGCCTACCGGTTTGATAACCGATGTACCTCTGACTCTTTCTTTTTAGTGTTACGCGCCTAAATTGGATAAACGCTTATAGGAATTGTTGTCAGACTGTCCTTTTGAGAAATATAGAAAGTTGGTATTTGCATCCGTAGGTTTTGAATGAGCGAGTTTAATGGACTTTAAGATGTTTTTAGAGTTTTATGAATTGAGTGACTTTCGAACCCTTATTGAAATGAATTGAAAAAGTACCTAAATCATAACTTATGTAAGAGCATTTTCCCCATGTGGTATTTAGAATGACACAGTGACACTCCTTCATTTCTCCTGTGTGTGTCGAAAAGTGATTCAGGAAAATAGGTTAAAGTATGTTTTAGGCAGGTAAAGCACACAAAACGTGACATAGACAAAACCATGGCTCAATCACGTTTTGTAGCCACTTTTAGCGAAATTTTAGATTTAAATATTGATGAAAGAGAAAGGGTAGCAACCCGTCTCTATTTATACCTCTTTTATTCAACATAAAGCCCAAAAATATGACAAAAGTGGCTATGAAACTTATAACATTTCGGATGCTCTTCCCTGATTAAAAATACTAACACAGGCAAAAACATTTTCATTCTATTTTTCTTTTTTTCAGCGCCTCAGTTGCAATTCAAGTCTAACTGCAGAACCCTCTCTCTAAGACCCGGCTCTCGCTTGACCGCTATTTAAAAGCGTATGGTATTTCTCTAATTAGTAAAAGATTGTGCTAGTTTCCTATCACACCGTGGTGTACGGGATTTGAATAACCGCGTTTTATAGATTTTTATCACCAATTTCACTAGGTTCGTGGTACAGCCGTTGCCATAAGTGTTTACCATACCAACACTGTTTATTTTAAGATTATAATTTCAACGCAATTTTTTCCTGGAATCCAAAGGCAAAACTGGAAATTATTAGTTCAATAACACTTAATACTTTTGTTATAAATAATACACACTTAATACAAAAGGTATTGCGCCTTGTGAATACTTTAAAAATGTGTTAGGTTTTGGCAGTTAAAGTTATATCTTTATTTTCAGACAACTTGGTCCATAAAGTGTTAGTATAAAGAAACGTTATAATATGTTGGTAAAGCTAAAATAAACGGAGTATATTTTTTAAAGGCTAATAAAAATCAAAATGGGTCATTTCGTAATGTTGTCCATTTTTTTATACAATCACGCCTGTTTTTCATAATTGAGTAGGCAGAGCACAAGAAACGAGACATAGACAAAACCACGATAATGATATCATATTTAGACTACCTGTCACTATCACACAAAACTCAAAAAATATCCTAGAAGTGGCCATGAAATGTGAAACAGTCATGGTTTTGTCTATGTACCGTTCCGTGTGCTCTGCCTACCCCATTTTGGACTACAGGCGTGACGATTTTTGTGTGTAAATTTGCGATTTGTGATTGCTCATGAAAAAAAAAAATGTTGTTTGTATAGAAAATTCGCACCCTACACTTTTGAGCAAGACTGTACGTATGATAAATGAGTTTCATTTTTTAACGCATAGTGATGAAATTTGTATGCGTCGGCGTTAAAGTGTATTTTGTTTGTGTGAATTATTGTAATATTGTCAGGAGTTAGCATGTATGGTCAAACTAATTGATTTCTGGCCAACCGTAGAACTTTATCACAAACAAAGGTGATGATAAAATAAAGTAAAACCACTTTTGTTGTAACTAACTTTAAGAGCATATTTATTTTATAAGAACTATTGTGTCTTTTCGCGGAGCGCATAGTATTGCCTAAAATTAAAAATCTCTTAAAAATAATCAAGGTACGGACCACGACCCCGTACCTACATGGAAAACTCATTTAAAAAAAAACGTGATAACTATATCTTTTGTCTAGCAAAATAAAAGCCAAGCCCAGCAGTTCGGCCTGTGGCCTCTCAGAGGGTCGTGGGTTCGAATCCAAGGCTCGCACCTTTAAATTACGTAGTTGAAAAATAACCTATTTGGTCCATCACATAGATTATCAAAAAATATTGCATTTTTTTACATACTTACATATTCTCACGCCTGTATTCCCAAGAGGCATAGGCAAAGGTAAGGGTTAGTGTATTGTGGGCGATGGGCTAGCAACCTATCACTGCAATATCACGTTTAACCATCTGATTACCCTGAAATTGCTAAACGTGGCACTGGATTTTTGAATTCATGTGCTCTGCCTACCCCTCTTGGGAATACGGGCGTGAGGATGTGTGTGTTTGTAATTATTAATCGTAATACAACTAAGGGAGCTAGAGAGCTTTATGGACATTATTTAAATTTTAGGTTAGAATCGAGAGTAAAACACAGTATTTTAAATTATGGTATTTTATACATACATACATACATACATATTCCCACGCCTGTATTCCCAAGAGGGGTAGGCAGAGCACATGAATTCGAAAATCCAGTGCCACGTTTAGCAATTTCAGGGTTACCAGATGGTTAAACGTGATATTGTAGTGACAGGTTGCTAGCCCATCGCCCACAATGCACTAACCCTTTCCCAGAGTCGACTCTTACGACACCCACGGGAAGAAAGGGGGAGGTGCTATTCTAACCCGGCACCACACGGGCTATATTACGGGTATTTTATTAACAAACAAAATTTTCAAACCAAGTTCTTGCCAAATAATACATGAATGAAATACTAGAAAACATCTGTAGCGCCCAGCGCCACATGCGTCGAACTGCCGAACTAAACGGTTCTACATCGCGCTAACGAAGTTTCGACGAACGGTTGCATAAATACAACTTCCAACTTTCTCTCTGTGGACTTCGGTCCCCAGGCATAACATCTGCCTGGAGAGAGATCTCTCCATTGGAGTCTTTCCCACACATCGTTCAAAAAGAACGTAGGTATCGTCAAAGTTTTGTGTTTCAATATCGGATTCGTCAAAATGAGGAAAATGAATTGATAAAAAATGTTATCACAGTAAAGATTATCACAGAAGTGAACGTAGTAAAGATTTCCGTTACCGAACAACGCAATGTCATTATGACGATTACTGTAAATATAAGGTGCTAACAAATTAGTCACGGATATTTTAAGAATGATAGATTACATTAAAACAATTGACTTTTAACTGTAATTAAGGAATCTTTAAATTCCCGAACAAAAAAAATATACAATTAATCTTTAAAATAATCACCCTATTATGCACCTGACAAGATGTTTAACACTGTCTGTCATGTCTAGTGTGGCCAGGTACGATTTGTTTTAAATCGGTACATACATAAGGTAAAACAAATTGGGATTTAAGGTTGTAGATTGGAACAAACAAAAAACACAAATTTCCTAGGACTAGATGGCGCCAGGGAGTAGCTGCATCGAGATCTCTCTCCAAGCAAATGTTATTCCTGAATTGAAACAAACCTTTAAACTTAAATACCTTTTGCGCTAATGATGTAATACGCAATGCATAAAATATAATGAAAAAATGAAATGAAATAGAACGAAATGCATTTTTTTTCATTTTATGGATTTATCGGGACATTTAGCGTCCCGATTAAGTACAAATCGGGACGCGTCCCCAGACTCCTGAAAATTAGTAGGTCCCGAGGAAATCGGGACACCTGGCAACTCTAGTCATGTCACGTCAAAAGTTGTTTTTCGTAAATGTCATTTTGACTCGGCGGGAAAACTGTAGGTTGATTGTTTAAAGAGGTTCTAGAATGTCTAAAGAGGTCTCATTTAATTGTCTTATTAACAGGGTGTTTTAACGTGTCAAGTTTGTTTCCTAGTTTTCTCCAAAAAAACATAAGAAAGCCTATGGATGTCTCATACTTAAAATTGTAATCGTAAAATCGAGTACTATCAGCTGTAAAAATATCTGTGACTAATTTGTTAGCACCTTATAGATAGATTTTTTTTTTTCATTTTGAATCAAATTTCATGTTCAATAGGTTTCCTGTATGCTGTCAGGATAGAAAAACGTTCTCCATTTCTACCGTGTATGTCGTAAGAGGCGACTAAGGAGATAGGTTTAAGTACGGTTTCAACCTAGCAACCTGTCACTTTTGTCTACCTATTCTATCTGTTTTCAAACCTAAAATTATGCTAGAAGTTGCTGCGAAAAGTGAAATAGTCATAATTAGTTTAGTCTATGTCACTTATCGTGTGCTCTGCCTACCCCATTTGGGAATACAGGCGTGATTGCATGTATAGGTTCTATGGTGGGTCAGGAATAAAATATTTTGATACATACATATTCTCACGCCTGTATTCCCAAGAGGGGTAGGCAGAGCACGGGAATTCAAAAATCTAGGCAACGTTTAGCAATTTCAGGGTAAAACCAGACGGTATTGCTATGAAAGTACGCAAATTAAAAGCTATCATACAATTGGCTAATGCTTTTCTAATCAATTATCTTAATTATCATATTTCATAAATGAGATTGTTCTGATTAATGTGATTATATTACGTATTAATTAGTTATTATTTTCGGCTCAGCCTTGAACTTGGTCATTGACTTTACATACATACATACAGTCATACATACATACATACATCACGCCTGTATTCCCAAATGGGGTAGGCAGAGCACACGAAACGCTCCATAAACAAAACCTTGACTATTTCACGTTTCGGCCACGACTAGCATATTTTTTTTTAGGTTTTGAGGTGGCTGGTGCAATAGTGACAGGTTGCTAGCCTGTCGCCTAAAATATACTTTAACCTATTTCCTTCCTTAGTCGCCTCTTACGACATCCACGTGAGAAATGGAGAGTGTTATTCTATCCCAACACCACACAGGACTACATACATACAATCACGCCTACGTTCTAAATGGGGTAGGCAGAACAAAATTCGAAATTCAAAACTTTATTTATGCAAATAATAATATGTAAGCTCTTAGGACCGCTGTTGCCCGTCATTTTCAAGTCTACCAGCGCTTCGGAAAGACCATCATTGCCAAGAAGAATGCGCTGTAAGAAACTTGGCAGAAAGACATTTTTTTATTTTCTTTTATTATCTTACATACATACATACATATATAACCACGCCTATGTTCCCAAACGGGGTAGGCAAAGACGTTTTAGAAACAGGTCAGTTCAAGAGTACCCGAAACCGACGAGCATGTATGAGGAGATTAATGAATGTGGATGAAGCAAAAGAGGCATGTCAGGATCGTAGTGAGTGGAACAAAGTGGTCTCTGCCTACCCCTGTGGGAAAGAGGCGTGATGGTATGTATGTACCTATGGATTTTTTCTTTCGGAGTCGACCTTCTATGCGTAATACCTACTATATAGTTACCTATTATGTGAATCGAAAACCAAAACAGCAAACGTAAAATCACGTGCCTCCTAATCTAAATGTTGTCGACGTATGTTTATTTTTTAGATCATTTTCCTCAATTACTTATACCCATCAAAGTTATCTCATCTATTATTTTCTTTTATAATCAATCGTCTGATAGCATCGGTTTAAAATTGATTATATCAGATATCAAACATTATGCATTGTCAATTGTTTTTGGTGCATCCGTGATTTTACTCAAAACCTTAAAAAATATGCTAGAAGTGGCCACGAAACGTAGAATAGTCATGGTTTTGTCTATGAAGTGTTTCGTGTGCTCTGCCTACCACATTTGGGAATACAGGCGTTATAGTGTGAGATCGAATTAGAGATCAAACATGTAAACAAACAACTGTCAATATCAAAGTGACATTCCAGATGCAGTCAACCTTTTTTGTTACTAATTGATATAATTGTACTAATTGTATTATTTTTTTAACTACTTTTAGTTTATTGATTCATAACAATAAAGCAATGGCAACACGTTTGTGTACATTTTTGATTTCTGTGCGACCCTTGTGGTGCCGGGTTAGAATAGCACCTCCCCCTTTCTTCCCGTGGGTTTCGTAAGAGGTCGGCTCTGGGAAAGGATTAGTGTATTGTGGGCGATGGGCTAGCAACCTGTCACTGCAATATCACGTTTAACCATCTGGTTACTCTGAAATTGGTAAACGTGGCACTGGATGTTTGAATTCACGTGCTCTTCCTACCCTTCTTGGGAATACAGGCGTAAGAATATTTATGTATGTATGTTCTTTAAGGGAGTAAAAGAGGGTCGCAAAGTTAGTATGAAATATTTCTGAATTGCTTGTAATTCGACATTTTAAGCGCGGGTGAAGTCGCGGGCTGTATTAGGGCGTCTCATTACTAAGGAAAGTAGGGGAACAGAAGGCAAAACGGACCCTGTGGGCAAAACGGAACTTGTTCATAATTTCGGAACTAGTAGCTCCATCTATGAATTAGTTGTACCATCTAATAGGTAGTCAAGTAATTTCTCTCGGTCAGTGTGCCCAATAACATCGCCCGCATGCACACAATTACAGCAAGGTAAGTTTTTTTTTTAGATTTTGATGTAAAATTTAGGTTTTTTGACTGACCTCCAGTTTCGTTTGGTTTATGATAACGTGTCCCATTGAATTCCATGGTTAGAATGTATTATTGTTGACCTAATATTTAACTATGAGGGCCATTACATGCGACATAATCTCAAAATTGATTTGTTGTGTTAATAACACCTAAAAGGCAAAACGGACCCAGGCAAAACGGACCGGGGTGCAACCAAAGGAAAAAAGTCTTCAGTAAAGGGATCGAAGAAGAAAGTGACAAAATGTAAGAACGACACTATACAAAGATCATCGAAAGGCAAAGCTAGTAAAAAGAGTGATATAAAGGTAACTAAAAAGAATAAAAGTGACAGTTCCTCCGAAGGTGATGATACGGAATGACATTATGCGGAATGTCAAGATTGCCAATCATGAGCACATTGCGGTTGCACTGGAGTAGACGACAACGATGATAAAGTTATATTTGTGCGCGAAAGATGGTCTGATTATTGACAGTTCGTTTTTCCCTTAAGGGTGGTCCATTTTACCTTCTACATGAAGGTAAAACGGACCAAAGTTAGATTTTAGAAATCATCTAATATCTTCATAAATTATGCTCGAATTACAGTCTGATCAATAAGTAAGATAAATATTAAAGTGTTGATTAGTTGTACGGATTAAAAGTTTACATAAAGGTAACATTCTTTTTTCTAAATGAGTTTTTCCTTAAGTGGTCCGTTCTGCCTTCCTTTCCCCTATGTACCTTCAATATTGTAGATGAATTTGACTGAAGCAAGACATTACGTCCCAAAAAATGCTTCATTCACAGATTTTTAGAGACAACTGAACCGGAAATCGAACCCGCTACATGAAAATAAGTTAAATACCTTGCTTGTAACTTTGTCCTACGAATCGAATTGCTTCACCATAAGAATATTTTAAGAAGGAATCAATGATAGAAACATTGCCTTATGCTTTTAGTTAAAGTTATCTCCGCATCTTGTAGGTACACGTTGTTTAGGATTCCGTGCCCAAGGGTTAAAAACGGGACCCTATTACTGAGACTTCGCTGTCCGTCTGTCCGTCTGTCACCAGTCTGTATCTCAAGAACCTTAAGAGCTAGGCAATTTTAATTTTCAGCGACGATGTAGTTATAACAAAAAATACTAAAATCTAAATAATAATAATTAAGGGGGGCTCCCATACAAAAAATGTGATATTTTGGCCGTTTTTTTTGGTCACCATTCTGCGAGCTGTATTTCAAGAACCGTGATAGCTAGCTAGGCAGTTGAAATTTTCACTACACTGTTTGTATTGTCACTACAACAAATACTAATAAATAACAAAATAATAAGTAATAATAATAATTTATGCACGCATGAAGTATGCGAGTATGTATGAAGATACTAATGAATGTGGAGAGGTATGTCAGGTCAGGAGCAAGTGGAACAAAGTAGTCTCTGCCTACACCTGTGAGAAAGAGGCGTGACTGTATGTATGTACGTGGGTGGATCAAAAAGTACCCGTGTTAGAAAAGAAAACGCGGATTTTTTTTAAAACTTTTATTTTATGTTTCAACATCATCTCTTCCCAGATCATTACACTTTTCCCAACGTTTCGGCCACTTCTTTAACCCCTCCAAAAAGTAGGATTTGTCAAACTCTTCAAAATATGCTTCTGTTTCCGCTATAACTTCTTCGTTCGACTTGAATTTCTTTCTCCCGAGCCATGTTTTTAAGTTAGGGAACAGAAACAAGTCACAGGGACCCTGATCCGGCGAGTAAGGCGGGTGTGGCAGCAATTCGTAACGTAGTTGGGTTAGTTTGGCGGTGACAATTTTAGATGAATGTGCTGGTGCGTTGTCATGATGGAACAACAATTTCTTCTTCGCCAAATGGGCCGTGTCTCCTTTATTTTTTCATCAAAACGGTCCAATAACTCACAGCAGGGTACAGCCATGTGACAGTTTCCCCTTTTTATAAGAAATCTATAAGGATTACCCTTACTATTCCAAAAAATCGTGACCTTGACTTTTCCGGCTGATGGGACTGTTTTTGGATTCTTTGGGGCAGAATCGCGAGAAAAAATCCATTGCTTAGACTGCCGCTTGGTCTCTGGTGTATAATAATTTAATAATGGATCCAGGTTTCGTCAACAGTAACGATACGACGTAAAAACTCCTGCGGATTTCGCTCAAACAGGCGCAAACACTCCTTCAGCATTGACAGCCGTAACCGCTTATTTTCATCCTTGAGTAATCGCGGCACCCATCGGGCGGACACTTTTTTCATATTTAATTTATCGTGTATTGTAATAATTGCTATTCCGTACGACACCCCTATAGCCTCTGCTACTTAACGCACTTTGGTTCGTCGATCGGTGACCAACATTTTTTTTACCTTTTGCACGATTTCTTCGGTAACCACGTCTGCCGGCCGCCCTGGGCGGTCCTCGTCGAAAATAGACGTACGACCTAATTTAAATTCATTAAACCAATATCTCACGGTAGTCATAGACGGCGAAAGACCTCCTCAGACAGCATCTAACTTAACTTTTATAACTTCGCATGTTTTTCCATCCAAAAATAAGAAGCGAATTGCGGAACGATTTTGCTCTTTTTCCGTTTTGTACGAAAAACAAAACAAGTCTTACAAATTTTGCCGTCACAAAAAAAATTTAACGAAAGACAATTAACAGTTTTCATTTTTTTATTTTATAAGGTCCATACTATACGACGGTAATGCCAACTTTTCTAAGTAATGCCACATGTCATCAAACACGGGTACTTTTTGATCCACCCTGGTAATAATGAAGGGGGCTCCCATAGAAAAAACGTGTTTTTTTGCTATTTTTGGTACGGAACCCTTCATGCGCGAGTCCGACTCGTCCTTGTCCGGTTTTCCAAACAAATTGTTAATTTTTGTTTTTCAAAATTCTGCCAAAATTATTGCGGGCCATTCTTCTTGCCAATGGTCATTCTGAAGCGCTGGTAGACTCGATAATGACGTGTAAGAGAGCACATACTACGAGTAGATATCATCATCATCATCATCATCATCAGCCTTTACATATACGTCCCACTGCAGGGCACAGGCCTCCTCTTAGTAAGAGAGGGCTTGGGCTATAGTTCGCACGCTGGCCCAGTGCGGATTGGGAACTTCACACACAACGTTGAATTACTTCGTCGCTGTGTGTAGGTTTCCTCACGATGTTTTCCTTCACCGAATAGCTCGTGATAAATATCAACTTCGATATCGCACGAGTAGAATATCATCAGAAGCAAAAGGAAGACCATGGGTTTTTTTTACTGGAACATTAATCAGTTCAACTAATTCTCATGCTGATTGTGAATTGGTATTCCGAGACCAAAAGAAACGAACAACGTTTGAGGCCGGTCACATACATTCGGAATTTTTCCGTTCGGAATCCCGAATCGGACTTTCCGAACGCAGTCAATCCATAGAAAATCAATGGACCGCCACACACATTCGGAAAAATTCCGTTCGGAATTCCGAACGGAAAACTTACGAATGTGTGTGGCGGTCCATAGATTTTGTATGGATTGACTGCGTTCGATTTTCCGATTCGGGATTCCGAATCAGAAAAATTCCGTATGTATGTGGCCGGCCTAAACATAGTGAAAAGTAATACATTCACAAAGTAAACTGTAGTGTAGTAACTATACTACGGTGTAGTCTATCGGATATGATGTAGCACTACTTATCTGTAAGTGAACATATTATACCTACAGTCATGCGTAACCAATGGCCATATACTCATTAAATACACAAAATAATGATAATGGAATCGATAGATTAGATTTCATTAGATAACAATAAATACTTAGTCGATCATATCAATGTAGACTACTAATACAGATACACACAATGTTAGGGATGGTAAGTGGGATAAGTTCACAATTAAATACATACATAAATACATACAGTCAAGGAAATTGATTACTGTGCCACTTTGTACCTTTTCAGAAAAAATGTCACCGTGACATACCATACTTTCTACTAATCAAAGCAATATGAAACTCACTATGAAAAGGTTCAAAGTGGCACACGTATCAATTTCCTTGACTGTACATATTCTCACGCCTGTATTCCCAAGAGGGGTAGGCAGAGCACATGAATCAAAAAAATCCAGTGCCACGTTTAGCAATTCCAGTGTAATCAGATGGTTAAATGTGATATTGCAGTGACAGGTTGCTAGCCCATCGCCCACAATACAGTAACCCTTTCCCAGAGTCGACTCTTATGACACCCACAGGAAGAAAGGGGGAAGTGCTATTCTAACCCGGCACCACACGGGAATCTATCTGACGGATTAATTAGTCGCCAATAACGATATCAACGCCAGTAATAGTGGGGTGTCATTGGTAATTTAATTTAGACGAAGTTTAAGGCTCTCCCAAAACATGATTTATTTCAGGGAAAGACCCTATATCTATACAATAGCATTAAAAATGTGAAGTAAAATTGCAAAATAATGTACTACAAAATAATAAATAACATTCAGGCAGCACTGCGTAAAGATCATCACTTTATTTTTCCAGTGATGATCTTTACCCAATGCTTTGTCATGGGGCAGTCTAGACGCGCATCAAGCATACTCAGGATGGTGTTGGAGCTGCCGCGCACTCTGCTCAACAGAGACGCCACCCTCTTCCTTCTGATGGCGTGGAAGCCGTCGGTGCGTGCCTCAGCGAACATACGCGACGCTGCAGTGGCGCGGGAGCCCCATCAGCACCCTGAATATGTTATTGTACTGGACCCTGAGCGTGTTGTACGATCGTTACGTATGACTCACCCACAAGCTGCTGGTGTAGAAGCTTTGGCAGTAGGCTCTGAATATAGCGACTTTAACGTCCTTCGTACACCGAGCGAACCTGCGGGCGATCATGTTGCTTCTCACAGACATGGCCCTTCTCTTCCTCTCGATGTCTGCATCATCCCCCAAGTCCGGCGTGACCACAATGTCCCAGATATTTAAATTGGTACTCCTCCTTCAGAGCCACACCGTCCAGCACTACCGGAGGCACAACTGACGGGTTATATTTATTAGACTTAAATAAGACAATTACACTCTTTTTAGAGTTGTACAGTATGTGCCCCCACTTACCTATCCAGGCAATTCGGTGTTTTGAACGCGCACCACTACTAATACAAAGTTTGTCTAACTATTTTTAGCGAAATATTAATATCATGAACTACCTCATTTTGATTTTGCTAAAAATAGTTAGACAAACTTTGTATTAGTAGTGGTGCGCGTTCAAAACACCGAATTGCCTGGATAGGTAAGTGGGGGCACATACTGTACATCCCCGTGCTGCCCAGCATAACTCTCACACTTGCCAACCAATTGCCTAATTGAGTTCACGGAGGGGCCCAGCAGTACCATATCATCAACGTAGCTGATGTTATTGACGCTGACACCGTCTATACGGCATCCCACATGCATGCTGCTGAGCTCCTCAATCAACTGGTTTACATGCAAATTGAACAGAATAGGCGACGACAGCCCCCCTTGTCTGATACCACACTCAAGTCTGTACTCGTTGGACATAGTGTGCCCCCATCTAACCTGATTAATTTGGTTGCTGTACCAATATTTTAAAAGGATAACACATTCCTTTGGCAAAGTTATACGGTTTAACTTTTCCCACAGTAGATGGTAAGCAACGAGGTCGAACGCTTTGGATAGGTCTGGAAAGCACGCATATACCGGAGTTTTCCTATCCCTGTAGTACCCGACAGCCCGTTTAAGAGGATAGGAGTCGCACCACTTCTCCATACAAACGTAGTCCCCTGTTTTCTCCGTGAATAATGACATTAAACAATTTTTTTTTCATTAAATTTGTATCTGTTGAGGCTATGCCCCTACGATTTGCTTTTATCGATATTCTAAATAAAAAAAATAGAAATTTTGAAAATCGATAAAAGCAAATCGTAGGGCATAGCCACAACATATACAAATTCAATGAAAAATTTTTTTTGGCTCTAATGTCATTATTTACAGAGAAAACAGGGGACTACGTTTGTATGGAGAAGTGGCGCGACTCCTATCCTCTTAAGACACAAAATAGCTGTTTCGGTGGACAGTCCACATCTAAAACCAAATTTTGCGTCATTTAAGTTTATATGCCTTTTGAGCAGGTCATTAAGAAGGCTATCGAGCACCTTCGCGGCAATGGTTGCCAATGATATAGGTCTATAATTTGTGATGTCAGACACGTCCCCCGTTCTATTCTCGACTATGGGCACAACAATCGTTCTCCTGAGATCCTCCGGTGAGTAGGCATGCCGCAGGCATGTGTAAAGAACATAGGCAACTCACGTGGAATATGGATTCCAGCGTTAATAAGGTGCTCGATACTAAGACCATTGTGACCCGGAGATTTATCACGCTGCATGGCCCTACTGACCGCCGCGCCGTTACGGATTTAACAGAGAATCTAATTATACCATCCCCTGCAATGGCCTCAGTGTCGGCACCCGCCCGTAGTCCGTAATGTTATCAAATTAAAAAAAAAATCGAAGCGAAGGACAAACTAATGAAATGCGACGCAGAGGTACTTGCATTAAGTAATTAATAAGGTAATAACTTTTAGTACTTCGATAATAACTTAACTTAATAGAATTAATAAATATTAAAAGAGTTTTCAAGTTGATCGATTCTTTGTTCAGAAAGGAGTGTATGCCGCACAAGGAGTGACAGAAGAATTCGAAAAAAAAATTTAAACGAACTGAAATTCCTTTTGAACCACAATTTTAATCAGCAGTATGAACACTAACAATTTAGAGAGAAAACGACAGTGGAAGACAAATAAGAACGATTCCAGTAATGTGATGAATGTAATGTATTCCTTTCGACCGCTATTTGTAGTGGAGCATTTACTGGGTGTCTTCAGATTCCGTTGTGCGAACAACGAAGTGTTACCAACTAGTTGGAAGATGAAAATTACTTCAATATGTGTAGCAGGTTTCTATTGCATCATGTGCGCTGCATATTTAGTAGCATTTAAGCCTGACAAAGATGTAGTTTTATCTCTAAGTGATTACTTGAATTATGTTAGTTTTTCATTGTTTATTCTGTATTACGTTGTGACTTTGATTACACACTCGGTAGCGAAAAGTTGCACCAACGTTCAAATACTTGTCCTTTTAGGGAGCCTTGACTCGAAGTTGCGATTAAATTCTGGAAACAATTTCTACAAGAAAATTAGAGTTTTGTCAATATGTGCACCTATATTTGTTTTTGTCGTCACTTCGGGATTCGCTACTTGGTACTATTTAACCAGCGACGCTGGAATTATAACTACTTTAGTAGTAGATTTCGTTTCATATTTGCATGATGTTGAGACACTTGTTGTGTGCATTTTTGTATACATGCTTAAACTGAGACTAAATGAAGTCAACAGAAATCTCAAGAATATCAGCAGAAGCGGTGTGTGCAACCGCAATGCGGTGTTAGTTAACACCATTCGACACACACAGTGGGGCAAAAACCAACGAAATGTTGCCGAGAACAGTTTAAACAGTATCAGAGAACAGTCGCTGGCATTCGTCATCATAGCAAAAGCTTGCAGTCTTATCAACAATCTGTATAATTTCCAAATATTATTGCTGTTAGTCACTACTTTTACATCAATGATGACCACATTATGCGCTCTTTTGCTGCTATTTCGTTCAGAAGTTGTCGTCTCTGAAATTCTGACTACGATCTCTTGGTGTGGCACTAAGCTAGGGTATGTGTCTCTGCTGTGTTTTGTGTGTGCGAGCCTGCAAAGTAGCCAAAGCACCACAAGGGAGGTGGTGAACGAGCTGGTGATGGACTACGGGCTGCCCGGCAGAGCGCGCGCGCAGGCCAAGTCCTTTATGCAGCTGGTCGACGCGTGGCCCCTGTCCGTGCACGTCTACGACATGTTCTCTGTGGACGTGTCTCTGCTTGTTAAGTTCATAAGCGTCTCTACGACGTACCTGATTCTTATAATTCAGATATCGTAGGGTTTAATATTCATACGGACAGTTTTTTGTCGTTAAAGCACGCGCCATGACTTGGACAATTTCGACATGGTCTTATTATAATGGATGTTACACTTCGGTGTCGCTGCCTTATCATACTTAATCCCTTTTGGTGCATTTAAAGTTAAAGTACTTTTAGTAATAATGATTTTTAAGTTCATTACACTTACTTAGTCAGTGCTATTTGGTCTGTATTCCTCTTGAACAACTTTAATGTTAGAAATAAATGTCATTCTTTATTTTTGTACATTTCTAACATTTCTTGTAATTTGAGTGTTGCAATACAGTGTGGGTAGGATTTAATTCTATATTACGTATGTGTTGTGTATAAAATTTCGTGTTTTTTTGTCTGGGGTTATTTGACCTTTACCGTAGCTTAGCTTAGCTTAAGTGTTTAAATCCTAAAACTTTCGTAAGATTCAAAACGAGAGAAAAAGTTTTTTTTACGATATTTTTTTGCAAAATTTAATATAATCTAACCTATTCTTACCTAACCTCAATAAATTAATTATTTTACAAAAATACGGCCCTTAAATAAAATAATTTCTCTCCCGTTTGGAATCTTACGGCAGTTTATAAATTACCTAGATTTTTTTCGTAAATTTATAAACTTACGGATTTTTTTTTTCCGGTGACACGCATAAAGTTAAAGTTGTTTTAGTAATAAATTTAATGATGTTTAAGTTCATTGCACTCACTTAGTGGTATTTGGTCGGTATCCTTGTTGAACAAATTTAGTCTTAGTAATGATTTTTGTGCTTTCTTTCTGTATTTCTAATATTTCTTGCAATCAGGGCGTTGCAACATAGTGTGGTTAGTCTTTAGTTCTGTATTACAGTTTTGTGCATAAATATTAAGTGTTTTTCTGTCTGGATTTATTTTACCTCAATCTTAACCTAAGTGTTTAAAATTTACGATGGCGGGTTGATCTGCACCAAGGATGTTGCAGAGGCGTATTTATTGACATCAACGGATGAGGATAATACGCGACAGATAACTGTGTTGAGTCAGGTATACAATAACACCTCTCCATTTCATCCGAGGATGTTGTTAGAGGCGACTCAAATAAATGTATAAGGTACATTTTAGGTAACAAGCTATTAACCTGTCACTATTACACCTGGCCACGAAACGGTCTTTTATTTAGCGTTCTGTGTGCTCTGCCTACCGCATTTGGGAATACAGGCGTGATGATGTATTATACCTGCTAACTCAAACTGTTAAAAACTTATTTAAAAAAAGGCTTTGGACAACAGTAGCTTCAAGCTTTCTTTTGACTTAAGCGAATTGAAGACAATCTGGCTAGAATCGGCTGAGACTTCCGCATCCGTATATGCGGAATTTCCACATTCAATTCCACATAAACCCTGCACATGAAAAAATAATGCGAAGTTTATGCGGATGCGGCTAGAAAAAATCTGCACAGAAATGACTTCGCGGAGGCGCACGCTTCATTTAGTAGTGACTTTACTCTTTAGTAGTGCAGAATCATACTGTAATACCCTTCGTCAAACAACAATTTTCCAAGTAGCCAACAGTTAGGGATATCTTACAAGGGTGTGTTAAGAGTGAAATTTAGGGTAGTGGCCAAAAAGGCAAAAAGGTTCGGTTCGGATAGGACCTCGTCACAACATACACTTCACGCCCGTGCTTCTAAATGAGATAATTAGAGTACAGGAATCGCTACAAAGACAAAACCATGTTCGTTTCACATTTTGTCTTCAATTCTAGCGGATATTTTTAGGTTTTTTTTACATTATATTTGTATCTGTTGTGGCTATGCCCCTACGATTTGCTTTTATCGATTTTCTATTTTTTTTTTATTTTTTTTTTATTTAGAAAATCGATAGAAGCAAATCGTAGGGGCATAGCCATAACAGATACAAATATAATGTCAAAAAAAGTTTTGCTCTAATGTCATTATTCACGGAGAAAACAGGGGACTACGTTTGTATGGAGCAGTGGTGCGACTCCTATCCTCTTGATTGTGGCATACAAAACAGACAAGTTAGATAATAGCGAATTGGTGACAGCCTGTCGCCTTGATCATACTTAAAACTATTTGCTTAGTCACCTCTCATGACATCCACGCAAATAAGAGCGGCATCATTCTGAACCACGGGACTTGGCAGTTTGTGCTTACTTTCGTTCCGTTAAAAAGGAGGTTTTTACAAAGTTGTTATAACATGTCTTGACAATTTAATTGAGACGAAGTTTTGGACTCTCCTAAATTATGTTTTCGAATGTTATCAAGTTGAAAATAAACGAAGTGAAGGACAAACTGTGATGAAATGAGACCCAGAGGTAGGCATTAAGTAATAAGGTAATAATTCCGTGCCTGGCGGGAAGATGTTGATATGTTCAAAACAGTAATTTTACAGGGCGGCAGTTTTAAAGTTTGAGCTTGCCTGGTAATTCGCCTTTTTTGTGAAATTTTGTTTTGAAACTTGATTTAGACATAAAATAATTCAATCTTTTGATTGATCATATTGAATTTAAAATATTCGTAATAGTTTTAAATATAATGAACTTATCAATTTATGTACCGAGGAGTTGTCAACTTATTCACCATTTTTGTATGGGAGCGCCCCTTGCATAACTATTTTATTTTAATTTAATTACTTATGTTTATGGTAGATATACAACTAAATAATCTGCGAATGTTTCAAGTTACCTGTTACCATTTTTAAAATCGACTCAAAAACACAAAAAAAGCAATACATTTTTTGACAACTGTGTTTAAAATTACCGATTTTATGTCGGCACAAATTGATAATTTGACATATTTGCTTGTTATTTTCAGTACATAAATTAACAAGTATATTTATAAACAAACTTTCGGTTGGCTATTAATTGATAACTCCTTCTATCAATTTCTAGTTTTTAACAAGTAACAAGATATATTGAGATGTCAAATTTGCACTTTTTTTTGAGACATTGTATATAAGTTGATAACAAGATTATATGCGTTCATTTACGTCTTAACTAGTAAATCGCTTATTTGATATCTCATCGTGTCAAGCTATGCACATTGTTTAATGCCTGTATAAGTCTAGTTGTCAACTAAATTTCGATTAATGCCATGCATTTTCATAAGTGAATAGAGGCTGTAACTCAAAAAATACTGAATAAAAAGAGTTGTCAAATTTTTACATACAAATTCCTAGGCATAGAAATCGAATAAGCGAATAAAAAAAAAATCTGACAGGTCGAGTTATCAACGTCTTCCCGCCAGGCACGGAATTTATCCAGAGTAGGTACTTCGATTATAACTTAATGTAATGGAGGTACTAAATATTAAAAGAGTTTTCAAGTTGTTCGATATTTGTTCAGAAATATAGACGTATGCCGTACAAGGAGTGACAAACGAATTTACTCCGGAAAAAAACTAAAACGAACTCGAATTTACAACCTCAATTGTATTATAATCAGCAGTATGAACACTCACGATTTGGAGAGAAAACGACAGTGGAAGACAAATTTCAACGATTCGAGTAATGTGATGAATGTAATGTATTCTTTTAGACCGCTGTTAGTATTTCAGAATTTAATGGGTGTCTTTAGATTCCGTTGTGCGAACAACGAAGTATTACCAACTAGTTGGAAGATGAAAATGACTTCAATATGTGTAGCAGGTCTCTATTGCCTCATGTGCGCTGCATACATCATGACATTTAATCCTGACAAAGGAAAAAAATTGTCTCTAAATGATTATCTAGGTTGGACTGTTTTTTTATTGCTAAATCTATACTACGTTGTGACTTTGATTACACACTCGGTAACGAAAAGTTGCACCAACGTTCAAATACTTGTTCATTTAGGGAGCCTAGACTCGAAGTTGCGATTGAACGCAGGTAACAATTTGTACAAACAAATTAGAGTCTTATCAATATGCGTACTTATATTTGTTTTTGCTGTACACTTGGGATTCGATACTTGGTACTTTTTGGTTAGTGACGTTGATATTGTAATAACATTGATGTTTAATGTCGTTGCGTATTTGCAGGATATTGAGACTTGTATTGTGTGCATGTTTGTATACATGCTTAAACTGAGATTAGATAAAGTCAACAAAAATCTTAAGGACATCAGCAGAAGCGGTGTGTACAACCGCAATGTAGTGTTAGTTAAAACTATCCGGCACTCTCTGTGTGTCAACAACCAACGAAATGCGGCTGAGAACAGTTCAAACAGTATCAGAGAACAGTCGCTGGCATACGTCATTATAGCAAAAACTTGCAATCTCATCAACAGTCTCTATAATTTTTAAATTAATAGTATTAGTTACAACTTTTTTGGCAATATTAGGTACATTTTGTAATATTTTGATGTTACTTCGTTCAAAAGTTATGTTCTCCGAAATACTAACTACGATCTTTTGGTGTGGCACTAAGTTGGTGTATGTGTCTCTGCTGTGTTTTGTGTGTGCGAGCCTGCAAAGTAGCCAAAGCACCACAAGGGAGGTGGTGAACGAGCTGGTGATGGACTACGGGCTGCCCGGCAGAGCGCGCGCGCAGGCCAAGTCCTTTATGCAGCTGGTCGACGCGTGGCCCCTGTCCGTGCACGTCTACGACATGTTCTCTGTGGACGTGTCTCTGCTTGTTAAGTTCATAAGCGTTTCAACGACGTACTTGATTCTTATAATTCAGATATCATAGAGTTTTACTTTGAGGCCGACAGAGGATTCCTCTTGACAGTATTTTTTGTGGTTAAAGCACGTGCTATGGCTTCGAAACTGTCTTATAATCGATGTAACAATTTGTTGTCCCTGCCTACTCGCAGGGGATAGGGCGTGATGTTTGTATGTGTATGTGTCTGTGTGTAGTTTATATCACTTTATAACATTCATTAAAATAATTGTGTCCATGAAGTCAATTATTTCGTTGCAAAAAATTGTACTTATATGTATAACCCAGCAAGGCTCTGAGACGGTCGAGACATCAGAATACTATCACTATTGAAGACTCATTGGCAAGCTAACAAGTTGCTGTATATTAAATGACTATTTTATGTCATATGACAGGATTAAAGGAAAATGTGCATAAAATGTTTACTATTGTAATACTTAATTATATATTTTCGTCACATCCGATCATAGCAACTTAAATTTCTAACAACAATTTTACACGAATTTGCCTTGAGATTCACATCACGTATGAAAATTTATTATAAGATCATATTAAAGCTAAACCTATATAAACATGTAACTCTTTATTGTACAAAATAAACATGACAAAATAATAACCTATTGCCGGGAGTCAAATCCTAATATAAATAGTGTGTGTGAAAGAAAAAGAGCTATACTTAAATTACATACTTGTTGCCAGTTGATGCATATAAAGCTAAGGTACCTAGTTTTAGTAATAATGATGTTTGAGTTCATTGCACTTACTTAGTCAGTGCTATTTGGTCTGTATCCCTGTTGATAAAATTTAGTGTGAGAAACTATTTTCATGCCTTTTATTTGTATTTCTAGTATTTCTTGCAATCGGAGCGTTGCAATGTAGTGTGGGTAGACTGCAATTCTGTATTACAGTTTTTGTGTATAATTACGTGTTTTTTTTCTCTGGATTTATTTGACCTTAATCTTAACCTAAGTGTTTAAAATTTACAATGGCGGGTTGATCTGCACCAAGGCTGTTGCAGAGGCATATTTCTTGACATCCGCGGATGTGGATAATACGCGGCGGACGCCTGTGTTGAGTCAGGTATAAGTAAGTAAGTAAGTAAGCCTACCGTATTTGGTATTACAGGCGTGATGATGTATTATACCTGCTAACTCAAACTATTAAAAGCTTATTTAAGAAAGGCTTTGGACAACAGCTTTCTTTTAACTTAAGCGAATTGAAGACAATCTGGCTAGGATCGATTGAGACATCCGCATCGGCATCCACATCCGCATATGCGAAACTTCCGCATTCAATTCCACATAAACCCCGCACATGAAAAAATAATGCGATGTTAGAAAAAATCTGTAGGCTTAGCACGATGACACGCTAAAGTCGCGTCGCGCGCGGGATAGTCTACCTGTCACTTTCTGACGTCTCTACTTAGACAGTGACAAGTATAGTCTATCTCGCGTGTATCTCTACTCGCGCCCTACCGTGCTAAGGGGACTGCACAGAAACAACTTTGCGGAGGCGCACGCTTCATTTCATAGAGACTTTACTCTTTAGTTGTGCAGAATCATACTGTAATACCCTTCATCAAACAACCATTTGCCAAGTAGCTTACAGTTACATCTTACAAGGGTGTCACATCCACATCACGCCCGTGCTTCTAAATGAGAGTACAGGAATCAATACATAGAGAAAACCATGACAGTCACATTTTGTTGTAAATTCAAACGGATTTTTTAAGGTTTTAAAGTGGCATACAAAACAGACAAGTTAGATAAAAACGAACAGTTGATAGCCTGTCGCCCTGATCATACCTAAAACTATTTTCTTGCTCACCTCTTAAATATAATATCCACGCAAATAAGAGGGGCACATTCTAAACCCGACATCTTGCACACGGGACGTGGCAGTTTGTGCTTACTTTCGTTCCGTTAAAAGGGAGGACTTTACAAAGTTGTTTTTATATCTCTTGACAATTTAATTGAGATGAAGTTTTGGATTTCCTTAATTATGTTTTCGAATGTATGAAGTTGAAAATAAACGAAACGAAGGACAAACTGTGATGAAATGAGACCCAAAGGTACGAGTACCTGCATTAAGTAAAAAGGTAATAATTTATCCAGTGTAGATACTTCGATTATAACTTAATGTAATAGAATTACTGTATATTAAAAGAGTTTTCAAGTTGTTCGATATTTGTTCAGAAATATAGACGTGTATGGCGTACAAGGAGTGACAGACGAATTTACTCCGGAAAAAAATTAAAACGAACTGAAACTCATTTGCAACCTCAATTATAATCAGCAACATGAACACAAACGATTTGGAGAGAAAACGACAGTGGAAGACAAATATCAACGATTCGAGTAATGTGATGAATGTAATGTATTCTTTTAGACCGCTGTTTGTATTTCAGAATTTAATGGGTGTCTTTAGATTCCGTTGTGCGAACAACGAAGTATTAGGGTCATTGTCAAGCCTGGCAATTTTTTTCGCTAAAAAATGAAACACGTGATTTATAAAAATCAAAGGTATATTACGACTCTTACTCTAACTTGCAACAGAACTGAGTATCATTCAGAGATCAATTATTCGAAAAAAACGATTTAAAACGAAATAACGATATTTTGGTTCCACCAAAAAGACTAATATGTCCACCAAGTGGACTAATTATGTTAATTAATAATAAATAAACAAATCAAAAACTGTAAACATGTTAAACAAAAATAACGTTCATGATATATTCTCATAATCATGAACAATCAGACACGTAAATACATTCAAAAAGTATATAAAAAATATTTTGTGTCTGTCTACCGAAATGACAATTCTTTTCGGTGGACCAAATATGCCTTCGTCCTCCGAAGACTAGGAAGCCTTCAAGTCTTCAAGAAGTATGTATGAAAGTGGGGGTTTGGTGGCTCTTCCTTGTTTTAACGTTGACGTATCCAAACTTTCAGAATATACGTCCAAAAATTGTATACTTTTATGAACATTTTTTTCAATCAACAAACAGACTGCACTCACTAATTTTTAATGGTTGCTGCATTCTGAAGTCATCAACTTCATTCTAAGTAAGTAAGTTTCTTTGCTTTCAACATTCTTCTGTTTTTCACTGCAATACGTTCACCCATTTCATGGTACTAAAATAACTAGAATCGAAGGCAGTATTTTGCGTGCGATGTACTTTTAAGTTTCTTTTTGTATATTGTTTTTTTTTCTGCATCGTCGTGCATCATTCCATTTTTCCTCCAAAGCTTATTTTGTATGTTTTTGTTAAATCTTCTACAGTTTTTTTTTACCTTTACAGAATTTACATTTAAACATGTATTCAGTCACTAGTCATTTACGGATAAAACAAAAAAGGAATCAGAAGCTAGTTTTTAAAGTTATAATAAAAAATTAAACCAAATTACAAGAAATCAATCAAAATACAATCATTTATCGTTTGGGTTTACAAAAAGTCCACCAAAAAGACGTCCACCGAATGGACTTTCTCCGCAATATCATTCACAACACCAGCCATTTAAAGGATTATTCAAGAGGCAAGGCATATTTACAATGTTTGAATGCTTAACTAATTATTAAAAACGTTTGGTGGATTTATAGCGATGTACTTACAAAATACAGCAGTAACCGGAAAGACAATTCAACATTGACACCACCAAATATTCTTGTTAACACAACAATATCGTCTGCTGCGCACAAGTCACGGCAAAATGGCTGCTAACAGGGATAGTACGATAGTGAATGAGTTAAATTATATGTCCCGGTCTATTCATTTGACTTTTCCCTAATTTTTCTAGAATTTAAAGTAATGTCCACCAAAAAGACAAAAAATGTTGTGACAAGATTCGATGATGCAAAAAATGTGTTTTATTTCCATCTAATTTTTTAAATCCTAATAATGTTAAATGGAAATCATACATTGATTAGGAAAAAATGGCATTTTTGTACAATAATAAAAGAGATGTATTTTTTTAAAGCCACATTCTATTAACAGGTGGAATCCGGACAGTCCACCGAAGTGGACTTTCAGTTACATTTGTGGTGATAAACAAAACAAATAATTACATTTATAGAAAATATGATATAGTATAGTCTAGTACGTTTGCTGTACTTTATAGTTATGATGTAAATTGAATGCAATTATTAAAAATGTCTTATATAATTACATATGGACATGTTTTTTTAGGGTTATGACAATGACCCATTACCAACTAGTTGGAAGATGAAAATGACTTCAATATGTATAGCAGGTCTCTATTGCATCATATGCGCTGCATATTTCATGATATTTTTTAAGCTTGTCAAAGGAAAACAAATGTCTCTAAGTAATTATCTAGGTTGGATTATATTTTTATTGCTAATTCTGTACTACGTTGTGACTTTGATTACACACTCGGTAACAAAAAGTTGCACCAACGTTCAAATACTTGTCCTTTTAGGGAGCCTTGACTTGAAGTTGCGATTGAATTCAGGTAACAATTTGTACAAACAAATTAGAATCTTATCAATATGCGTACTTATATTTGTTTTTGCTGTCAACTTGGGATTCGATACTTGGTACTTTTTGACTAACAAAGTCGATATTGTAACAACGTTGATGTCTTGTGTCGTTGGGTATTTGCAGGATCTTGAGACTTGTACTGTGTGCATGTTTGTATACATGCTTAAACTGAGATTAGATAAAGTCAACAAAAATCTTAAGGACATCAGCAGAAGCGTCGTGTACAACCACAACGCAGTGTTAAAAAAAACCACCCGTCACTCTCTGTGGATCGAAAACCAACGAAATGCTGCTGAGAACAGTTCAAACAGTATCAGAGAACAGTCGCTGGCATACGTCATCATAGCAAAAACTTGCAATCTTATCAACAGTCTCTATAATTTTCACCTGTTATTGTTATTAATCTCAACTTTTATATCAATCCTAATTGTATTATGCGAACTCTTGCGGCTATTTCGTTCAGAAGTAATCTTCTTTAATATACTGACAAGGATCTCTTGGTGTGGCACTAAGCTAGGGTATGTGTCTCTGCTGTGTTTTGCGTGTGCGAGCCTGCAAAGTAGCCAAAGCACCACAAGGGAGGTGGTGAACGAGCTGGTGATGGACTACGGGCTGCCCGGCAGAGCGCGCGCGCAGGCCAAGTCCTTTATGCAGCTGGTCGACGCGTGGCCCCTGTCCGTGCACGTCTACGACATGTTCTCTGTGGACGTGTCTCTGCTTGTTAAGTTCATAAGCGTCTCTACGACGTACCTGATTCTTATAATTCAGATATCGTAGGGTTCTAATTTTACAGGGATTCTAATTTAACACTTTAGTCGTAGTCAACAACTAAGCCAACTAAGGTATACAAATAATCATAATATTGCACTTGGCTCACTTCACGTGTATGTTTTTGATGGGATATTTATCATCACTGTTTGTACGTAAGTTACTCGTAGGTAATGGGTTCTAGGTAAGTAGGTACATTTATGTATGTATAATAAGTACAGTTACAGGCACTATGTATAAGATGAGCGTTCCGAATAAAATTAACACAAAAAAAAATAGATGAGTTTGTAAGATTGTGCCAGTTTCTGGTATCAATTTTATGTTTACCTTTAAGCATGTCAATGTTGTGATTTTTAGATCAGTCAGCCATAAAGATGGATTTCAGACGTTAATATCTAAATGACCGTGTGTATTGTGATAACAAAACTCTGAGCTCATATATGTATCTTGCAAGTCTCAAAATATAAGCCAAAGTTGACACGTTTATATGAAACTGTTTTTAAGTTGTAAGGCGATCAAAAGTGGTTCCAAATGGTTCGCAAAACATTACATTGGTGCTGATTGCCAGTTCTGTTACTTGAACTTGGCTTGATACACTACCGTGTTTCTAGATAGACCTAAAACATACTTAAACCTATTTCCTTAGTCACCTCTTACGAAATCCAAGCAAGCAATAGAGGAGTGCCATTATAATCTTGACACAACACGGGACTTAGCAGAATGTGTAAATTTTCTCATCGTCCAAAAAAGGACTTTTTTTATTTGTAGTTGGATATGTTACCAATTAATCTGAGACGAAGTTGAGGACTAATAAATAATGTCTTTAAATATAACCACGTTAATAACAAAAGAAGCAAAGGACAAACAGTAATGAAATGAGACGCACAGGTACTTGCATAAGTAATAAGGTGACAACCTAGCCTCAGTACTTCATTAATAAATTAAGGTAATAGAAGTTCTAAGTATATTAACAGTTTTTTAGTTGATTGATTATTTGTTCAGAAAGGTAGACGTGTATGCCGTACTTCAAGGAGTGACAGACGAATTTACTCGAAATAAATAATTAAAAATTAACGCAATATGAACACTAACGATTTGGAAAGAAAAAGACAGTGGAAGAAAAATACCAACGATTCGAATAATGTGATGAATATAATGTATATTTTTAGACCAATATTTATAGTAGAGCGTATACTGGGTGTCTTTAGATTCCGTTGTGTGAACAACGAAGTATTAGCAACTAGTTGGAAGATGAAAATTACTTCAATATGTATAGCAGGTTTCTATTCCATCATAAGCGCTGCATATTTGGTTGCATCTAAGCCTAAAAAAGACATTATTTTATCTCTAAGTGATTACTTGAGTTATGTTGGTTTTTTATTGTTAATTCTCTATTACGTTTTGACTGTAATTACACACGCAGTAACCAAAAGTTACACCAACGTTCAAATACTCTTCTTTTTAGGGAGTCTTGACTCGAAGTTGCGATTAAATTCTGGAAACAATTTCTACAAGCAAATTAGAGTTTTGTCAATATGCGCACCTATATTTGTTTTGGTCGTCACTTCGGGATTCGCTACTTGGTACTATTTCACCAGCGACGTTGGTATTATAACTACTTTGATAGTAGATATTGTTACATATTTGCATGATTTTGAGACATTTGTTGTGTGCATTTTTGTATACATGCTTAAACTGAGATTAGATGTAGTCAACCGAAATCTCAAGAGTATCAGAAGAAGCGGTGTGTACAATCGCAATGCAGTATTAGTAAACACATTACGACACACACAGTGGGGCAAAAACCAACAAAATGCTGTTGAGAACAGTTCAAACAGTATCAGAGAACAGTCGCTGGCGTACGTCATTATAGCGAAAACTTGCAATCATATCAATAGTGTCTATAATTTTCAAATATTATTGGCATTAACCACAACTTTTACATCAATGTTAAGCACATTATGCATTCTCTTGAGTCTTCTTCGTTTAGAAGTCATCTTCTCTGACATACTGATTATAATATCTTGGTTTGGCTTTAAGCTAGGGTATGTGTCTCTGCTGTGTTTTGTGTGTGAGAGCCTGCAAAGTAGCCAAAGCACCACAAGGGAGGTGGTGAACGAGCTGGTGATGGACTACGGGCTGCCCGGCAGAGCGCGCGCGCAGGCCAAGTCCTTTATGCAGCTGGTCGACGCGTGGCCCCTGTCCGTGCACGTCTACGACATGTTCTCTGTGGACGTGTCTCTGCTTGTTAAGTTCATAAGCGTCTCTACGACGTATCTGATTCTTTTAATTCAGATATCGTAGAGCTCTAGCTTTACAAGGATGGGATCGGTTATAGGTCCTTTATGTGTAAAATTTAGGCTGGCTGACTCTGGCGGCACCCTCGGCATAGTTTTGTGGCACCTCAGGGTGCCCCGGCACCTATCTGGGGACCTCTGTGTTAGTTAAAATCTAAAGGTCACGCAATACCGACTTGTATTAGGTAGTCAATTTGTCGCACGATACTTTTGTTAGTTTGTTACTTAGATGTAATGTAATTTGTGTGGGTAGTAATTAACGCGCGTTATATAACTTTATTAGTACATATTTCTAAGTTGTTTATAGTTTTAAGCCTCGAAAATGTATTGTTTTAATGTTGATTACGCATATAATTTCGGAAAATAGAATAAAAACACTTTTGCTGTAATTTGTGTTTTTTGAATTTGGGTGACACGTATCTCATTCCATACAATTGCGTTAAACATAAATGACATGTTGTGTTTTAGTTACGTTATTTGACCACGTTATAGGCGTTATTGGCATCTACTATTGTTGAAATAAAGATTTTAGGGCTAAATAATATATTATATCCCACATGTTACTTTAGAAATAAAAATTATTAATCGATAAATTGACTTTAATTTGTAATTTGAAACTAATTTTAAAAAAGTTCAAAATTTACAGAGTTTTATGCATTGGACAACCCTGACCTAAGCATTCTTCTGACATCGGCTAATTGGAGGCAGTCTTACTAGAATCGTTTGAGATATCCGCATCCACATCCACATCCGCATATGCGAAACTTCCGCATTAAATACCACATAAAGCCCGTGTGGTGTCGGGTTTAGAATAACACCTCTCCATTTCTTCCATGGATGTCGTAAGAGGCGACTAAGGACATAGGTTAAGGTATACTTTAGGCGACAGGCTAGCAACCTGTCACTATTGTACCTTCCACCTCAAAACCTAAAGAATATTATGCTAGAAGTGGCCACTAAACGTGAAATAGTCATTGCTGTGTCTATGTAGCGTTTTATGTGCTCTGCCTACCCCGTTTGGGAATATAGGCGTGATTGTATGTATGTAAAGCCCGCAAATGCCAAAAAATATGCGGAGTTAATGCCGATGCGGTTAGAAAAACTTCTCGGAGTCGTACCTATTCTTCATTTAATAGTGATTTTACTGTTTAGTACAAACTTCTACTTCGTCAAATAATCATTTGCCAAGTAGCTTATTGCTACATCTAACAAGGGTGTCACCAGTGCCGTAACTAGCCTTTTACGCGCCCAGTGCGAGCTTTCAAAACTGCGCCCTTGAAGATACTGGTCTGGTCATTTCTGCGCCCCACCAGGGTCTGCGCCCTGTGCCTGGACACCGCTGGCACTGCCCTAGTTACGGGACTGGGTGTCACATATACATCACGCCCGTGCTTCTAAATGAGATAAAAAGAGTACAGGAATCGCTATAAAGACAAAGCCAGGCCCGTTTCACATTTGGTCAAAAATTCTAGCGGACTTTTTTAGGTTTAAATGTGGCATATAAAACAGACAAGTTAGATAATAGCGAATTGTTGACAGCCTGTCGCCTTGATCATACCTAAAACTATTTTCTTGGTCACCTCTTAAATAATAATATAATATCCACGCAAATAAGAGGGGCATCATTCTGAACCACGGGACTTGGCAGTTTGTGCTTACTTTCGTTCCGTTAAAAAGGAGGTTTTTACAAAGTTGTTATAACATGTCTTGACAATTTAATTGGGATGAAGTTTTCGACTCTCTTAAATTATGTTTTTGAATGTTATCAAGATGAAAATAAACGAAGTGAAGGCCAAACTATGTATACAAAAATGCGACGCAGAGGTACTTGGGTGAATATTTTCAAATGTACATATTACTCGGCCTTCAGTAAACATACATACATACATATTCTCACGCCTGTATTCCCAAGAGGGGTAGGCAGAGCACATGAATTCAAAAATCCAGTGCCACG
>BHDV01021009.1:204178-239148 GCA_005406045.1 Adoxophyes honmai
TACGCATATTGATAAGACTCTAATTTGTTTGTACAAATTGTTACCTGCGTTCAATCGCAACTTCGAGTCAAGGCTTCCTAAAAGGGCGAGTATTTGAACGTTGGTGCAACTTTTTGCTACCGAGTGTGTAATCAAAGTCACAACGTAGTACAGAATTAGCAATAAAAAAACAATCCAACCTAAAAAATTATTTAAAGACTTTTTTTTTCCTTTGTCAGGCTTAAATGTCATGATGTATGCAGCGCACATGATGCAATAGAGACCTGCTACACATATTGAAGTAGTTTTTATCTTCCAACTAGTTGGTAATATTTCGTTGTTCGCACAACGGAATCTGAAGACACCCAGTAAATGCTCCACTATAAATACCGGTCTAAAGGAATACATTACATTCATCACATTACTCGAATCGTTGGTATTTGTCTTCCACTGACGTTTTCTTTCCAAATTGTTAGTGTCCATACTGCTGATTATAATCGAGGTTCAAAAGAAATTTCAGTTCTTTTTAGTTATTTTTCGGTTAAATTCGTCCGTCACTCCTTGTATGGCATACACATCTATATTTCTGAACAAATAAGCTAACAACTTGAAAACTCTTTTAATATTCAGTAATTCTATTACGTTTAGTTGTAATCGAAATACTAACGATAGGTTTTTACCTCATTACTTAATGCAAGTACCCCCTGCGTCTCTTTTCATTACAGTTTGTCCTCCACTTCGTTTATTTTCAATTTGATAACATTCGAAAACATAATTTAGGAGAGTCCAAAACTTCGTCTCAATTAAATTGTCAAGACATGTTATAACAACTTTGTAAAAACCTCCTTTTTAACGGAACGAAAGTAAGCATAAACTGCCAAGTCCCGTGGTTCGGAATGATGCCCCTCGTATTTGCGTGGATGTCATAAAAGGTGACTAAGCAAATAGTTTTAGGAATGATCAAGGCGACAGGCTTTCAACAATTCGCTATTCTGTAACTTGTCTATTTTATATGCTACATTAAAACCTTAAAAAATCCGCTACAATTTACAACAAAACGTTAAATGTGTGTCCTGGTTTTGTCTTTGTAGCGATTCCTGTACTCTAACTATCTCATTTAGAAGCTCGGGCGTGATGTGTATGTGACACCCTTATAAGATGTAACTGTAAGCTACTTGGCAAATGGTTGTTTAGTGAATGGTAGTAGCTACATCATTCTGCACTCTTAAAGAGTAAAATCACTATTAGGCGCTGCGCAGACGACAGTGTTTTGTGCGATAGAGTCTGCGCAGCAATAAATTGTCTGAATGGCGCGGTGACAGCTTCCAGGAATTTCCATTCAGAGTTTCGTAGAAACTGTCAGCGTGAATGGCGAGAATTTATTGCTGCTCGCACAAAACTCTGTCGTCTGCGCTGCGCCTAAAATGAAGCATACGCCCCCACGAAGTCGTTCCTGCGCAGATATTTTCTAACCGCATTTGCTTAAACTCCGCATTTTTATTTGCATAATGCGGGGTTTATGGGGATTTAATGCGGAAGTTCCGCATATGCGGATGCGGACTCGGATGCGGATGTCTCAAACGATTCTAGCAAGATTGTCTTCAATTAGCTGATCTCAGAAGAATGCTTAGGTCAGGGTTGTCCAATGCAAACAACTCTTCCTTAAGTTTTAAGGTTTTAAGTTGGCAGGTTTGCTATCTTGACACCTAAATTATACCTTAACCTATTGTCTAAGCGTTCTCTTACGACATCAACGGAAGGAATGGAAAGGATTGACACCACACTACCTAGGTATGAGCCGTGTATTGTCCTTATCCGAGGAAGTGAGCAGCGTATTGTCCACATGGATCCGAGTATATCCGCCGCGTAACATCCACATCCGCGGATGTCAAGAAATATGCCTCTGCAACATCCCTGGTGCAGATCAACCCGCCATCGTAAACTTTAAACACTTAGGTTAAGGTTAAAGTCAAATGAATCCAAAAAAAACAGGAAATTTTTATGCACAATAAATGTAATACAGAATGCAATCCTACCCACACTTTATTGCAACACTCCAATTCCAACAAAATATTAAAAATACAGAAAGAAAGCACGAACATCGTTTTTTTAGATTAAACTCCTTCAACAGGAATGCAGATCAACTAACATTGACTAACAATAAGTAAGAGTAATGAACTTTAACATCATTATTACTAAAACTACCTTAACTTTCAATGCACCAACAGATGATAAGTATGTAATTTAATGGCTCTGTTTTGTCACACACACTATTAACATTCAGGAGCGAAACTTTGGTGCCGGTGACGTCATTATAACGCAAATGAATTGGCATATAGGATGTGTTTATAAATTATACACAACATAATTACCTTTACCAAGCTTTGACAGATGCAACAGTTGTCTCTATCACGCCGAGTTTAATAGTAATGTCAAACTTTATACTCAACCTTACACAAATAAATTAAGGACGCTTTCGGCTCGCGTGATTCGATGCATATCATAATGTCGTTATCGAAAAAAATACTGACAAGGAAAGCTATTTGTTTATATTTAATTATTTAAATACAATATTTTACTGGGCAATTTATTTGAAGAAAAAAATATGTTCACAAGAAAACGAAAGACAACAAACCACTTTTATAGAACAGAACGTCTGAAACGTCTGTCATCGGCATCGAAATTTCGCTGCCTGATTAATAATTTATAATCTAGATAAAAACACTCTGTATGAAGCTTGACGTCATACGGCTGTCAACGGCACCAAAGTTTCGCTCCCTGAACATTAGGATAAGACTTCCGGCTATAGGTTTTGCTAAATAAACTATACACATACAGACATATACATCACGCCCTATTCCCTGCAGGTAGGCAGGGAGAAAAGAGTGTTACATCGATTATGAAACTGTTTCAAAGCCATTGCGTGTGCTTTAACCACAAAAAATACTGTGAAGAAGAACCGCCTGTCCGTCTCAAAGTAAAACCTTATGATATCTGAATTATAAGAATCAGGTACGTCGTAGAGACACTTATGAACTTAACAAGCAGAGACACGTCCACAGAAAACATGTCGTAGACGTGCACGGACAGGGGCCACGCGTCGACCAGCTGCATAAAGGACTTGGCCTGCGCGCGCGCTCTGCCGGGCAGCCCGTAGTCCATCACCAGCTCGTTTACTACCTCCCTTGTGGTGCTTTGGCTACTTTGCAGGCTCTCACACACAAAACACAGCAGAGACACATACACTAACTTAGTGCCACACCAAGAGATCGTAGTCAGTATTTCAGAGAAGACAACTTCTGAACGAAATAGCAGCAAAAGAGCGCATAATGTGGTCAACATTGATGTAAAAGTAGTGACTAACAGCAATAATATTTGGAAATTATACAGATTGTTGATAAGATTGCAAGCTTTTGCTATGATGACGTATGCCAGCGACTGTTCTCTGATACTGTTTAAACGGTTCTCAGCAGCATTTCGTTGCTGTTTGCCCCACTGTGAGTGTTGAATGGTATTTACTAATAACGCATTGCGGTTGCACACACCGCTTCTGCTGATATTCTTGAGATTTTTGTTGATTTCATCTAATCTCAGTTTAAGCATGTATACAAAAATGCACACAGCAAGTGTCTCAACATCATGCAAATATGAAACGAAATCTACTACCAAAGTAGTTATAATTCCAACGTCGCTGGTTAAATAGTACCAAGTAGCGAATCCCGAAGTGACGACAAAAACAAATATTGGTACGCATATTGACAAAACTCTAATTTGCTTGTAGAAATTGTTTCCAGAATTCAATCGCAACTTCGAGTCAAGGCTTCCTAAAAGGACAAGTATTTGAACGTTGGTGCAACTTTTCGTTACCGAGTGTGTAATCAAAGTCACAACGTAGTACAGAATTAACAATAAAAAACCAACATAACTCAAGTAATCACTTAGAGATAAAATTACATCTTTTTCAGGCTTAGATGCAAACAAATATGCAGCGCATATGATGCAATAGAAACCTGCTATACATGTTGAAGTAATTTTCATCTTCCAACTAGTTGGTAATACTTCGTTGTTCGCACATCGGAATCTAAAGACACCCAGAACACGCTCCACTATAAATATTGGTCTAAAAATATACATTATATTCATCACATTATTCGAATCGTTGGTATTTTTCTTCCACTGTCGTTTTCTTTCTAAATCGTCAGTGTTCATACTGCGTTAATTTTTAAATATTTTTTTCGAGTAAATTCGTCTGTCACTGCTTAAAGTACAGCATACACGTCTATCTTTCTGAACAAATAATCAATCAACTACAAAACTGTTAATATACTTAGAAATTCTATTACCTTAATTTATTAATGAAGTACTGAGGCTAGGTTGTCACTTTATTACTTATGCAAGTACCTCTGCGTCTCATTTCATTACTATTTGTCCTTTGCTTCTTTTATTATCAACGTGGTTATATTTGAAGACATTATTTATTAATCCTCAACTTCGTCTCAGATTAATTGGTAACATAGCCAACCACAAATAAAAAAGTCCTTTTTTGGACGCTGAGAAAATTTACACATTCTGCTAAGTCCCGAGTTGTGTCGAGATTATAATGGCATTCCTCTATTGCTTGCTTGGATGTCGTAAGAGGTGACTAAGGAAATAAGTTTAAGTATGTTTTAGGCTTTTAGGTCTATCTAGAAACACGGTAGTGTATCAAGCCAAGTTCAAGTAACAGAATTGGCAATCAGCACTAATGTAATGTTATGCGAACCATTTGGAACCACTTTTGACCGCCTCACAACTTAAAAACAGTTTCATATAAACTTAAACTTTGGCTTATATTTTGAGACTTGCAAGATACATATATGAGCTCAGAGTTTTGCTATCACAATACATACGGTCATTTAGATATTAACGTCTGAAATCCATCTTTATGGCTGACTGATCTAAACATCACAACATTGACATGCAGAAAGATGCCGGGCAGCCCGTAGTCCATCACCAGCTCGTTCACTACCTCCCTTGTGGTGCTTTGGCTACTTTGCAGGCTCTCACACACAAAACACAGTAGAGACATATACACTAACTTAGTGACACACCAAAAGATCGTAGTTAGTATTTCGGAGAATATAACTTTTGAACGAAGTAACATCAAAATATTACAAAATGTCCCTAATGTTGACAAAAATGTTGCAATTAATACTATTAATATTTGAAAATTATAGAGACTGTTGATAAGATTGCAAGTTTTGGCTATGATGACGTATGCCAGCGACTGTTCTCTGATACTGTTTGTACTGTTCTCAGCAGCATTTCGTTGGTTTTTGACACACCGAGAATGCCAGATAGTTTTAACTAACACTGCATTGCGGTTGTACACAACGCTTCTGCTGATGTCTTTAAGATTTTTGTTGACTTTATCTAATTTCAGTTTAAGCATGTATACAAACATGCACACAACACAAGTCTCAAGATCTTGCAAATACACAATGACATAAAAGATCAATGTTGTTACAATATCAACGTCAGTAATCAAAAAGTACCAAGTATCGAATCCCAAGTTGACAGCAAAAACAAATATAGGTACGAATATTGATAAGACTCTAATTTGCTTGTAGAAATTGTTTCCACAATTTAATCGCAATTTCGAGTCAAGGTTTCCTAAAAGGGCGAGTATTTTAACGTTGGTGCAACTTTTCGTTACCGAGTGTGTAATCAAAGTCACGACGTAGTAGAGATTTAGCAATAAAAAAACAATCCAACCTAGATAATTATTTAGAGACAATTTTTTTCCTTTGTCAGGCTTAAATGTCATGATGTATGCAGCGCACATGATGCAATAGAGACCTGCTACACATACTGAAGTAATTTTCATCTTCCAACTAGTTGGTAATACTTCGTTGTTCGCACAACGGAATCTAAAGACACCCATTAAATTTTGAAATACAAACAGCGGTCTAAAAGAATACATTACATTCATCACATTACTCGAATCGTTGATATTTGTCTTCCTCGATCGTTTTCTCTCCAAATCGTTAGTTTCCATAATGCCGATATTGGTTGAGGTTTTAAAGGAATTACAGTTTCTGCTTAGTCTTTGTCTCTTAATAAATTCGACTTTCACTCCTTGTACAGCCTACACGTCTATATTTCAGAACAAATAATCAAACAACTTGAAAACTTTTTCAATATTTGGTAATTCTATTACGTTAAGTTATTATCGAAGTACTTCGGATAGGCTGTTATCTTATTACTTAATGCCCGTACCTCCGCGTTACATTTCATTACAGTTTGTCCTTCGCTTCGTTTTTTTTAAACATGATAATGATAATATGCTAGGCCAGGGTTGTCCAAAGCATACACCCTTTTTAAGCTTTTAATGTTTTGAGTTGGCAGCTATAATAGTAATAGGTTATTAGTCGGTTTCCTAATATACATTATACTGTTTCTTGAGTCGCCTCTTACGATATCCATGGATAAATATGGAGAGGTTTTGCTGTACACCCGGTACCACATATGAGGATGTGAGCCCCGTATTATCCACATCCGCGGATGTCAAAAAATATGTCTCTGCAACATCCCTGGTTCAGATCAACCTGTCATTGTAAATTTTAAACTCTTAGATTAAGGTAAAGGTCTAATAAATAAAGAAAAAGAAACGCTAAATGTTTATGCACAACTAATTTTGATGTAATAGTCATAATTTAATCTTTCTCACACTTTATTGCCACGCTCGTATTTTAAGAAATATTAGAAATACAGAAAAATGAAGTATGAAATTAGTTTCTAACAATGAACTTGTTCAACATGGATATAACTCAAATAGCATTAATTAAGTAAATATAATGAACATCATTATTACTAAAACTACCATTACTTTATACGCACAACTAGGTAATAAGTATATTATGTAATTTAAACAAGGTTTTTTTCACACATTTCACTCTTCCGGCAATAGCTTTTGCTAACGTACACGTACATACATATACACGCCTTATTCCCTGCAGGTAGGCAGGGACAAAAGAGTATTACATCGATTATGAAACCGTTTCAAAACCTTTGCGCGTGCTTAAAACCACAAAAAACACTGTGAAGAGGAACCTCCTGTCCGTAACAATACAAAACCCTACATTATCTGAATTAAAAGAATCAGGTACGTCGTAGAGACGCTTATGAACTTAACAAGGAGAGACACGTCCACAGAGAACATGTCGTAGACGTGCACGGACAGGGGCCACGCGTCGACCAGCTGCATAAAGGACTTGGCCTGCGCGCGCGCTCTGCCGGGCAGCCCGTAGTCCATCACCAGCTCGTTCACTACCTCCCTTGTGGTGCTTTGGCTACTTTGCAGGCTCTCACACACAAAACACAGCAGAGACACATACAATAACTTAGTGCCACACCAAAAGATCGTAGTTAGTATTTCGGAGAATATAACTTTAGAACGAAGTAACATCAAAAGATTACATAATGTGCTTAATATTGACAAAAAAGTTGTAACTAATACTATTAATATTTGAAAATTATAGAGACTGTTGATATGATTGCAAGTTTTTGCTATGATGACGTATGCCAGCGACTGTTCTCTGATACTGTTTGAACGGTTCTCAGCAGCATTTCGTTGGTTTTTGCCCCACTGTGAGTGCCGAATGGTTTTTAATATCATCACGGTATTGCCGTTGTACACGCCGCTTCTGCTGATGTTCGTAAGATTTTTGTTGACTTTATCTAATCTCAGTTTAAGCATGTATACAAACATGCACACAACAAGTGTCTCAATATCATACAAATATCCAACGACTTCTATCATCAAACTAGTTACAATGCTAACGGCGCCAGCCACCGTTTGATTAGTTAAATAGTACCAAATAGTTAATCCTAAGTTGACAGCACAAACAAATATAGGTACGCATATTGACAACATTCGAATTTGCGTGTAGAAATAGTTTCCAGAATTTAATCGCAACTTCGAGTCAAGGCTTCCTAAAAGGACGAGTATTTGAACGTTGGTGCAACTCTTCGTTACTGAGTGTGTAATTACAACCGTAACGTAATACAGAATCAACAATAAAAAAATAACCCAACCTAGATAATTATTAAGAGACAATTTTTTTCCTTTGTCAGTCTTTAATGTCATGATGTATGCAACGCACATGATGCAATAGAGACCTGCTACACATATTGAAGTAATTTTCATCTTCCAACTAGTTGGTAATAATTCGTTGTTCGCACAACGGAATCTGAAGACACCCAGTAAATGCTCTACTATAAATATCGGTCGAAGGGAATACATTACATTCATTACATTACTCGAATCGTTGATATTTGTCTTCCTCGGTCGTTTTCTCTTTAAGTCGTTATTTTGCATCGTGTTGATTATAGTTAAAGATATAAAGGAATTTTATTGCGTTTCAGTTTTTTACCTCGAAAAAATTCGTCTGGCTCGCCTTGTCCACCATACACGTCTAAACTTTTTGATTATACACTGTAATTTTATTACGTTAAGTTATTTTCGAAGTACTAAGGATGGGTTTTTACCTTATTACTTACTGTGAACAGTACCTTAGCGTCTCGTTTTAATATACTTAGTTTGTCCTTCGTTTCATTTTTTAACTTGATGACATTTGAAGACAAAATAAAATTTTGGAATACAGGCGTGATGTATGTACTAACGATTAGGAATTATAATAACAAAATATTCTCTATTTAACAGTATATTAAAGTAATTTTTGGTTTCTAAATGCTACTAGAATATACCTTAATTTTTGGAATAATAAAATTTCTGTTTGAACTTGGATTAGGCATACACATACATACATACATATTCTCACGCCTGTATTCCTAAGAGGGGTAGGCAGAGCACATGAATTCAAAAACCCAGTGCCACATTTAGCAATTTCAGGGCAACCAAATAATTAACCAGATTAGATATACATATTATTATAATGTGTTATTAGTAAGTTAGAAAATTATTTTATTTTTAATTTGTAATAGGTATTGCAGTGCCCTAGTAGGGTTTAAGTTTGAAATGATAATTTGTATAAGATCATTGTACAACAAAAGGCAATAAATGAATAAGACTATGACTATTTATTATTTATGTGTAAGAAATATTTTTCTTTTATTATCGACTAGCTGTGACCGTGACTCCGTCCGCGTGGAATAGTGACTTATTCCTCCCGTTTCTTCCTCATTTTTATTATTAGTATTAGTATAATACTATTAGTATATTAGTATAGATTTACTGTATACTCCATAGATGGCGGTGTGTAAATAGTGGCTGACATGATTAAAAATACGGTTGGCAAAAAACTTTGTTAAGTAGGTTGTGGGTAGGATTTGAAGGTAGGTATAAAAGTTAAATTTTGGCAGTTTCTTTATATTGTTGATTACCCAGTGACAGTGAAGAAAAAGTATCAATTAAATTAATAAACTTTAAGTCGTTTCTTCGTTTTCAGGTAAGATAGTTGTAATTTAAGCGAGGTATTATTGTATTCAATATTCAATTAATATTGTTAGCGTGTAAGTACTTTGTTTTCAGGGCAACAACAATCGTTTATTTTTAATATCAATTCCTAAAATTCAATACATTGTCTTGTTATATTATGTATTATAGTGACAGAGTTAGACAGAGACATACATAGTCTATCTCAGAGAGGTTACTAATGTACTCACGTAATCTACTTCTTCAGTTACGGAACAAGGAATTAATAAATTAAAATAGAATTTAGTAATTTTGGTTTTCCCATACCACATTTAAGATAGATGATTTTATCTGATTAAGTAAATGATAACGTAATTATCGTCACCATTAATGAATTATCTTATAGCTATAAAAGTTCTTCGTTTGTTTGTGTTGATTCGTATCTATATTATCTAAATTGATTGGAGAGGAACGTATTATTATGTTGCGTTATTCAATGTATGAATTACAATGTCAATAGATACATATTTATTATCAAAGCTAAATAGAAAAGCTATGAATACTTCACGTTGGCCACTTCTAGCATATTTTTTTGGTTTTAAATTGACATAATACATACATAATTATTAAAATATAGTGACAGGTTGCTAGCCTGTCACCTACAATATACCTTAATCTATTTCCTTAATATTTGCTTTTTATGGCACCGTGGCGTACCCAAAGGGTGAAAACGGGTCTCCATTACTGAGACTTTGCTGTGCGTCCGTCCGTCCGTCCGTCCGTCCGTCCGTCCGTCCGTCTGTCCGTCTATGCTAGCTGCAATTTTCACAGATTATATGTATTACTAGCTTTCTGCCCGCGGCTTCGCCCGCGTGGAATTCGGTTATATTGCGGTATAAAGCACAACAAATTTACATGTTTATATTCGTTTGCAATATTTTACCTTGTTTTAAACGACGCACAGCGCCTTCTCCAATCCATCCATCAAGCAAACTTTATTTTTATTTTCCCTCAGGAATATATTTTTTCCGGGATAAAAAGTACCCTATTGTTTAATCCGGACTTCTAACTTTACGTCTGCAAAATTTCAAAGCAATCGGTTCAGTAGTTACGGCGTGAAAGCGGAACAAACTCACTTTCCGATTTATAATATTATAGTAAGGATGTTCTGTTCTGTAGCTGCTACGACAGCAAAACTAAAAAAAAACGGTGAGCTCCCATCTCCCACATTAAAAGTGTTTTTTTTTGGTATTTTGGATCGATATAAATGACAATAACAGGTAGTTCTAAGTCAACCTAAAAAGTGAATACCTACTTATATTAAAATGAAACAATTAGGTATTAAAGGGGGCTCCCATCCCATATAAGCAAGGTAATTTTTATTTCAAACAAAAAAAAAATGTTTTTAACATCAAGCAAAGCCAAAGGCTAAAACAATCAGTTTTCTAGTAAACTACCTATTTATCAACAAAGTGTATGAGTCTTATCAACCAATACAGATTCTAATCTTTATTCGCAAATGACAAAAAAGTGTAATCCTTACCGATTAAAATTTGCTATCTCTTGAAGGAAAACCAACAATTTTCCTGTATTTTTTGTGTGGTGTCAGTTTTAGAATAACACATCTCCATTTCTTCCGTGGATGTCTTAAGTAGCGACTGAAGACAGGTTCAAATAAATTTTAGGCGACGGGCTAGCAACCTGTCACAATGGGGTAGGCAGAACACAAGAAACGTGAAATAGACAAAACAGTGATTATGACTATTTCACGCTTCGCAGCTCCTTCTAGTTAGCATCATTTTAGGTTTGAAAACAGATGTAAGAGGTAATAATAGTGACAGGTTGCTAGCCTGTCGCCTAATGAATACCTAACCTATTTCCTTAGTCGTCTCTTACGACATCCACGGAAGAAATGGAGAGGTGTTGTTCTAAGCCCGACACCACACGATAATGTCCCTTGTATGTTTAGATCTTTGTACTTAAAACATGGCGTATTTATTCCCGTGGGTGTCGTAAGAGTCGACTCTGGGAAAGGGTTAGTGTATTGTGGGCGAGGCTAGCAACCTGTCACTGCAATATCACGTTTAACCATCTCGATACCCTGAAATTGCTAAACGTGGCACTGGTTTTTTGAATTCATGTGCTCTGCCCACCCCTCTTGGGAATACAGGCGTGAGAATATGTATGTACATGGCGTATTTATAATACGCAGGCGACTCGTTTCTAGAACGTCGTTGCGTTGCGTTTGTAAAGATACAAACGCATAAGACGCGATACCAAATACCAACGCGCGTAGAAGTGCGCACGCAACTCGTTTAAATCGCGTACGAAGAGGCAGATTACGTAAAAGCTACAAGCACTTAAGAGGAAATATGCCGGTCGAAGGAATTGAAAAATAGGTATTTGCTAAATCTATTGCTGTCGCGCCGTGACCTGCCCAGATGACGTCGAGTGCGATAAGAACAAATACAGCTCGGACCGAAAATACCTATGAAAATTATTCAAAAACAACGTTTCGTAGTCCCCTGATTTCTTCTCCAAAACTTAACCGATTAAATATGTTTTTTCATTAAATGTTTGAAAACTGTCATAACTGTGTTTCTATGTTCTTATATTTTGATATAATTTTGTTAAAATTGGTTTCTAGAGGTTTGAACACAACGGAAAAAACTTACCAATTTTTCATGTTTTTGAAGGTTAATATCTCTTTTAATAATTCAATAAAGAAAAAAAGGAAAACATAGGAACATGTTAATATATCATTAGATTGTTGATGTAAAAAATCAGAGTTCTACGGGTAATATCCAGCGAGGAATCAGGGGACTACGTTTCCATACAAAATATGACCGCTCCATTTCCTCTTAAAACGCGTCTGTATTGTTCTATCAGTGTACGCGTAGACGCGTGTTTTACGATTGCAATGTTGCGTACAAATCTCATTTCAAGCGCATATACGCGCGTCAACTGCGCGTCGATTGCACTAGAATAATTCAAGACGATAGAATTAAGCCGGGTACTCACCTCCGAGCTGTAACTGTAACATGCGCGATACAATAACGAGGTTCTAGTGAGTACGCGTGTTACAGTTCCCGCTGTCTCCGGAACGCTGTCACCGAGCGTACTCATTTAGGGAGCTGTAACTGTAACCTGCGAGCGCCCTTTGGTTCGTGGCAAAAACCGACAGTTGTCGGCTCGCTGCGAGCCACTCGTCGCAGGCTCGCGAACCACGTACACATTATGTTTTTGGGAACAGTACGTACAGTTACGTGCAACATTACGGGTTCAGAAATGAGTACGTTGTACGCGAACCTGCTGCGAGCGGTACGCGTGCGGCTCGCAGCAGGTTCGCGAACCACGTACTATGTTTTTTTGGTTACAGTACATGCAACGGTTACGGTTACGGCTCGCTGGTGAGTACCCGGCTTTAGAGGACGGTGTCATGTAATACACGCATAATATTCATACATACATACAATCACGCCTATGTTCTCAAATGGGGTAGGCAGAGCACACGAAACGTGATAGATAAATCCATGATTATGACTATTTCACGCTTCGCAGCCTACGTAGCATAATTTTAGTTTTAATAAACTGATGGAAGATCTAGCATAATGGTGACAGGTTGCTAGCCTGCTGCCTAACGCATACCTAAACCTATTTCCTTAGTCGACTCTTAAGACATCAACGGAAGAAATGGAGAAGTGTTATTCTATCCCGACACCACACAGGGTGCAAAATAATGTTCTAAACTGTCGCAATTCTCACTCATATTTATTTTATAAGGTTGATTGCAATTGTGGTAGTTCCTATATTGGATAGACGAAACGGACTATAGCTGAAAGAGTCAAGGAACATATTACTGCTGTTAAAAATCGCCCAATTAACAAATCTGCCATAGCTGAACATTTGTTGGAGTCAGGACCAAACTATTGGATCAAGCTTCATAATCTCAAAGCCCTCTCTACAGAACGACATTATTACTCGCGAATAGTGCGTGAAGCGGTTGAAATTAAAAAGCATACAAAATTTAACCGAGGTGATGGTTTTAAGCTTTCGTCTTCATGGAATCCGGTTACTAATAAGCGCCAGCCTAGACACGAACATTCGGGGCGAGCGTCTGACATTGTTAGTGTTGTGTGTCGGTGTGATGGGGTGACAGTGGACAATATTGATGAAACGCGGGTAGTTCGAAGAACCCGGGCTGCGAAACAAATGTCGTGCTCGGCTTCAGTCAACTCGTGACCACGGTCGCTGTAACGCGGCCGAAACGTCGAGTAGTTAAATAAACAAAATCGTGATTAAGTGCCGCGTATATATAAATAAGATGCAAAATACCTAAAGTAGAGAAATACTGCTTATTTTTGGTTTCTAGTGTTGTGTCGTTATTTGTTGTACATAGTATATAAATGAGTAATATACCCGTGTGAAGCAGGGGCAGGGGTGAGTTACTAGTAGACTATATTTTGGTATTGACGGTAATGTTAGAATTTTAACATACGCAGTCATGTACTTCCATACAGGGTACGCGAAACGATTCTGACTTCTAGGACACCCTGTGTACTAGAATAGGTAACCTACGAAAACAACTCTAAAATCAGAACGCTAAAGAGATCACAAAACACCTCTAATATCTACATCAAAGATAATCAATTAAATACTGTCGTGATAACAATCTGCGATAGCACATCCAATTTTCCTGGTCCATGGAGTATATAACACGGCAACACACTTACAAGCCAATCAGTTGTACAGTTACAGTGTACCTGACGAGACTGACTCTAACCGGTGACTCCGCCATGGATTTTCTCAGCCCAACCGTCTTGGCCATAGCCGGCACTGCCGTTCTGCTGATTGCAACAAAAATCTACTTCCATTCGAAGAAGAAGCTTGCCTACTGGGCGGATCGAGGAGTCAACCAACTCTCCGACAGCCACTGGTTGTTTGGAGACTTCAAAGATGGCATCCTCTTCAGAACAGCACCAGGGTCCCATTTGGGGGAGATTTACAAGAAAGCGAAAGACGATTGGAAGGTCCTAGGCTTCTACATCTTCCATAAGCCCTGCCTCATGCTGAGAGATCCTGAGATCATAAAGCAAATCCTTATCCGCGACTTCGAGAATTTCGCTGACAGGAATTTCGCAGGGACTCAGGAGAAAGACAGTATTGGCATGAGGAATCTATTCGGAATTAGGAATCCAGCTTGGAGGTATTTAAGGCAAAAGATCAGCCCGACTTTAACGAAAGCTAAGTTGAAGCAGATGCTACCTTTAATGCTGGAAACTGGAGAACCGATGCTGGAGTATTTGGAGAAGCAGGCGAAGAACGGAGTGAAGGTGGTGGATGCTCAGGAGTTGAACTACAAGTACGCTACTGATCTGATTGCCAACGTTGCCTTGGGAACCAAGATGGACTCCTTTAACAGACCAAATGCTGAATTCACACAAGCTGGTGAGTTACATACATACATACATATTCTCACGCCTGTATCCCCAAGAGGTAGGCAGAGCGCGTGAATTCAAAAATCCAGTGCCACGTTTAAAGATAATTTACATAATTCATCATCCGGCATTTGCCGTGCTGCCAAGTTTTGGATGTTACCCCTGCATTTCTTCCGTGGATGTCGTGAGGCGACTAAGGAAGTAGTTAAGATATATTTGCTGTCGGGTTTAGAATAATACTCTGTTTCTTCCGTGGATGTCGTAAGGTGACTAAGGAGGGTTGAGTTGATATTTTAGGCGACAGGCTAGTAACTGTTACTGTAGTACCTCTTGACTTTAATCCTTAAAAAATAATTAGAAGTGGCTACGAAGCGTAAAATAGCCATGGATTTGGGAATACAGGCGTGAGTATCAAAAATATTTACGAGGGTTTCGATCAGTTCCCACGCAGATTGGGAACTTCACACGCAACTTTGTTTTCATAACTGCCAATTTCAAGCTACATGTGATGCGATTCAATGTTGTGTATGAAGCTCCCAAATCGGATGAGCCGTGCGTGAACCTGATAATGATTATGATAATGATGAGTTCTGACAAAATTGCACAAGATTAGTAAGAATAGTCAGATTGTAATATCGAGGAAAAATATGTTCATGAAACATACATTGAAAGATAAAGAATACGTTTACATTAATGTTAATAATGAAGAAGTTAATAAGCGAATAACGTTATTTCAAGGGAATTTGCAATTCATTCGATTTTGATTATTTACTTGATAATGTAATAAAACCTTATCTAGACCAATTGTTGATTGTTCAAAGGATATAACTTTGTTGGAGTATTATTAGATATAATCGATAGTTTTCCTGTTGCCTATCGTTGCCACTTTTATCACATTTTTTTCCGGCTTTAGTGATAGGCTAGCCAGTCGCCTATAATACATCATTACCTATTTCTTAGGCGCTTTTTATGACATCCACGGAAGAAAAGGTATCCATTTGTACATATACAGGCGTGATATTATGAAATCACTGAATTTTAATACCGAGAAGGCGGCAGGTGCCGCCGCAAAGTCGTACAATTTCACGTTTCGTAGCCACCTTTAGCATCATTTTTTATTTTTCAATTATACAGGGTGGAAAGTTTCAATGGGCCCTGGAGGGGAACTACTCTAAATCTTTTAGTTAGCTCATTTTGCTGAAAGGAAACATTCCTTCATTTTTAGAAAGAAACAAAACTGCATTAAAAGATTTTTAAAATTTTGCTTGTCTCAACCGGGAATCGAACCAACTAAAAATTAAAAAAAAAATTTGCTGGTTTATTATGCAAATCGGTAAGACTAATGTTTAGGATAAAATTTATCTAAGAAACATTTGGTCTTACACTTAGATAAGTACGAGATATCCATGAAATTGAATATTTATTACATGTTTTTTAACAATACTTAATACTGCAGCGCTATTGTCTAACGCACCAAAAATCTAAATCGTGTTTAATTTGACTGTTGATTTCAAAAATCGCTTCAAAATCGATATATTTCAAAGCGAACTGACACTAAAACTGTCGAATTAAGCATGATTTAGATTTTTGGTGCGTTTTACAATAGCGCTGCAGTACTAGGCATTGGTAAAAAAACATGTAATAAAAATTCAATTTCATGGATATCTCGTACTTATCTAAGTGTAAGACCAAATGTTTGTTAGACAAATTTTATCATAAACAATAGTCCTACCGATTTGTGTAATAAACCAGCAATTTTTTTTAATTTTATTTTTAGTTGGTTCGATTCCCGGTTGAGACCAGCAAAATTTTAAAAATCTTTTAATGCAGTTTTGTTTCTTTTCAAAAATAAAGGAATGTTTCCTTTCAGTAAAACTAGCTAACTAAAGGATTTAGAGTAGTTCCCCTCCAGGGCCCGTTGAAACTTTCCACCCTGTATATTTAGGTCCATACCAATGAAATTGGCGATTTTTCTTTCGTGCTTCTAACTATCACAATTTTCATAACAAAAACATATTTTATCTCAACATTACGAAAGATTTTTTCTGCTATAAATCGAAGGAATGTATTAACACAACTACAAAAGTTGATATGATGTTTCCGGAACAGTATCCACAGAATAAATGGAGAGGCAATTGTAACCCGTTACCACACAGAAAATGAAATAAAATAAATCATAAAAAGTTTTAGTGTGATATTTTTAGGTTATAGTCTGACAACTTACTATTTGGCCCTGGACATGTTGCATATTTTATATTATAAAGCTCTGATTCTCTGTAAATAATGTTTTGGTATTATTCAAATATCAACACAAACCCATTACACACCATGCTGACTATAAATGACGTGTGCAATAGAATCAGAGCCTTATAATATAAAATATGCAACATGGCCAGGGCCAAATAGTAAGTTGTCAGGCATTACTTACGTTAAAAAACCGGCCAAGTGCGAGCCGGACTCGCGCACGAAGGGTTCCGTACCAAAAACTGCAAAAAATCAGAATTTTTGTATGGGAACCCCCTTAAATACTAATTTTATTCTAATTTTATTATTTATTATTAAGGTAAATATTTAATTAAATATTTTGTGAGCATTTCAAGTATTTACCTGTTACAATTATTTAAATAGACCGAAAACTGCAAAAAAAACATGTTTTTTCTATGGGAGCCCCCCTTAATTATTATTATTATTTTGATTTTAGTATTTGTTGTTATAGCGGCAACAGAAATACATCATCTGTGAAAATTTCAACTCTCTAGCTCTCACGGTTTGTGAGATACAGCCTGGTGACAGACGGACAGACGGACAGACAGACAGCGATGTCTCAGTAATAGGGTCCCGTTTTTACCCTTTGGGTACGGAACCCTAAAAAGTGCTCATCATTCTTCTCTTTCCAGTCTCTGAGTTCTTCCACGGCTTCAAACGGATGGTGGCATTGGTCACAGTCTTCTTCATGCCCGAGCTGGTGGACTGGATCGGCTCCCCCATGCTCTTCAATTCCAAGTTCGTGAGGAAAGTCTTCTGGAGCGCCGTAGAAGACAGGGAGAAGACTGGGGAGAAGAGAGGAGACTACATCGACACTATTGTGCAACTGAAGAATGGGGAACAGAATCCTCTGTACAGTAAGTTTTACATACATACATACATGTACATATTCTCACGCCTATATTCCTAAGAGGGGTAGGTTGTAGGTAGCATCATAATGAACGTGATTATTATCTGAACTAATTCATATGATAATTTTCTACTAATATTTGTCATAAGTCTGCAGAAAGATTGTGATATCGTCATTATTCCATGCAAAAATATAAGAAAGAACAATGCAATTGGTTTGGATTCATGTCAATCAATGCAAATTTTATTTCACGTTACAATAATATAGTAGACAATAACAACTGTTAGACATGCACGTGTTGTTATTATGAAAGAATAGTGATTATGCTGGAGCAATTGACAGGCAAGTAGTTTAAAGTTAAACTAAGGTTAAATAATAAACACTTGGTAGTACAAGAAATAGGTGTCCCTCGCGATCCCTAATATCGTTTGTCCTAAAATCAATTGCCTGAACTGTTTTGTCCTGATGGGCATAATCATTTTCATGATACAAACATAGTTCAAAATCAAATCGGTTAGGTTAAGTTAGGTTTGCTTTATAATCATACATAGATGAGCGATGAGTCTAAATAACCGTTCCTGAAATAAAATGTTTAGGCAAACTAAAAATATGGCATATGAGTGTTAGGGCAAATGGTCATTATGATTTATGACATGAAACGTTAGAGAATGAAAAATAGGTTAAAAAGGAAATTCAGATCCTTATTATCAATAAGATATTTACATACGTTTCACTACCAAGTGGTCATCATTTTATTATACATATTAATTATGTGATTGCTGATAGTAATCTCCGTTTACAGCTACAAGTAATTCATTGTTTGATAAAAAGGCACGTTAATATATGATTCTACGAACACATTGACACCGATACATTGATTAAACTTAGCTTAGAGTTGAATGTACTGAGATTATAAAACGTAATGTATACACGTTAATAACTTGAAAGATTTAAACTAATCATTTTAGAGCCTAATTACAGTAGGTATACATATAAAGTTATGTGACATATAGTCCGGAAACCTATAATTAAAAATATATTGATTTAGTACTTAAAACAGATTGCACTTCAAAAATGTTCAATTGTAACACACCCTAAGTTCGTGACGTAGCCACCAAGTAGTTATTTTAAACACAGACGCACTAATCTTATCTTACTAATATTATAAACGTGAAAGTTTGTGAGTATGAATGGATGGATGTATGGATGGATGGATGGATGTTTGTTACTCCTTCACGCAAAAACTACTGAATGCATTTTCATGAAACTTTACAGTAATGTAGCTTATACATCAGAATAGCACATAGGCTACAATTTATAAAGATTTTGTTTGAATTTTCCAAAATATGACGATAAGTGTCGAGAAAGTAGGAAAAAATCTAATGTCGGCTGGCTATTCTGGCGGGCGCTTCCTAATAATAATTCCGAAATCTCTTCTGTGTTAGCCCGAATTTAACGCGTGCGAAGCCGCGGGCAGAAGCTAGTCCTACATAAAGGTTTCACCACGGAAAATGAAGTAAAGGTCTACTCACAAAGAAACGTGCGATTAATATTATTTTTGTCTTTGTAATTACTCGTCTCTGATGATACACCATTTCTTCTTCAGGATTTGAAGGCGAGAACCTGCTCTTCCAGTCTGGCACCTTCTTCTCTGGCTTCGAGTCCAGTTCCACAACGGCTTCCTTTACCCTAATGGAGTTGGCTAAACATAAGGAATATCAGGTAATGTTCCATCATTGGCTCTTTGTCGTATTAAATGAAGAATGTTATAGAGGAGATACATACGTACAATTACGCCTGTTCCTATTAATGCAGACAGAGCACATGAAAGCACATAGACAAAACAGTGACCATTTCACGTTTCGTGGCCACTCGTAGCAATTTTTTTTGGGTTAACGACAGGCTGGCAACCTGCAGTATTATACAACCTCTTCCATCTATTTTCAAACCTTAAATTAGGTATCCTAGAAGTGGCTGGGTTGCCTGAAATAATCACACTCATGGTTTGGTTCCGTGCGCTCTGCCTACCCCATTTGGGAACAGACGGATTGTATAAATGGCATAGGGAGAGAAATAGAAAAAAAAAAGCATGAAGGAAAAGAGAAAAAAAAGGAAAAAAAAAACTCTAGTTGTAAATAATTTTAAGAGCATGTATTTAAAAAAAAAAACTGTTGTCTTTGCGCGGAGCGCACAGTTTATTCTAAAATAAAAAAATAATTCTAAAATCATCAAGGTACGGACCACGAGTCCGTAGATGAAAAATTTGTTAATATAAAAAAAAGACGGATTGTATGTGTGTAGTTTGTATTTAGTAGGTAATATTCTTATTCTTATTTATATGTATGTACGCGGGACTTAATCACGATTTAATTTACCTTCTCGACGTTTCGGCCGCGTTACAGCGACCGTGGTCACGAGTTGACTGAAGCAAAATAAATCGTAAAAATAATAATAAATGGTAAATTAAATCGTGATTAAGTCCCGCGTACATACATATAAATATGAGTGAGAATCGCGAAAGTTTAAAACATTCTTATTCTTCTTTCTAACCCTTTCAACCGAATTAATTTTAGGAGCGTGCACGGGACGATATTAAACGAGCCATCAAAGAACACGGCTGGACTTACGAAGCTTTCAAATCCATGAAATACCTGGACCAGTGCATCTACGAGGGTGTGAGGCTGCATCCTCCAGTATCTACCATCGACAGGAGAGCTAAAGAGGACTACAAGGTAACAAGATTGACTTGGTTTGAAGGATCAGTCAAGCAAGGTGTCTGATTTAGTGATATAAAACAACACCTCTACATTTTTTCCGTGGATGTAAGAGGCGATTAAGGATATTTCCTTACCTATTGATTAAGGTATAATAATAATTGGCGATAGGCTAGCAACCTGTCACTAACACTTGCTGACTTAAAACCTGAAAGTATGCTAAAAGTTGCCATGAATCGTAAAATAGCCTTTTGAGGATAAAGGCGTGATAGGTTTCGGAACGTGCTATCCGTTTCCCAAAACATCCGTTCACAAGATACTCGTTCCAAAATATCAGTTTCTTCAAATGAACGTAGGCCAAAAGATCCGTTTCATCACACGTGTTACGGTTACGGCTCGCTGGTGAGTACCCGGCTTTAGACACGCTTTGACGGCAAAACCTCCTGAAAGGTTTCCAGAGGTACCATCGCGAACCGGGATTGTTGAGCCACGTACTGTTTGTAACTTACATACATACATATTCTCACGCCTGTATTCCCAAGAGGGGTAGGCAGAGCACATGAATTCAAAAATCCAGTGCCACGTTTAGCTATTTCAGGGTAACCAGATGTCAAACGTAATATTGCAGTGACAGGTTGCTAGCCCATCGCCAACAATACACTAACCCTTTCCCAGAGTCGACTCTTACGACACCCACGGGAAGAAAGGGGGAGGTGCTATTCTAACCCGGTCGTGTAATACTAGTCCAATAGCTAACATCTGTCAGTCACATCGGTCATTGATTACACGTCTAAATTGCGAACAGTGGCAAGTGGCTCAACAATCCCGGTTCGTGACTGTACATCTATATTTTTATCCCAAAACATGTTTAGAAGTGGACCTTTTTTAGCAATACAAACCATCTGTCCACAGCTTCCCGGTACCGACATCGTCATCGAGAAAGGCACAGCCATCTACATCTCCCTCTATGGCCTGCAAGAGGACCCCAAGTACTTCCCAGACCCTGAAGTCTTCAACCCTGCACGGTTCGATGATGATGAGAAGGTTTCTGATGCTTATGTAGCCTTCGGAGCTGGTCCTAGGATGTGTGTCGGTGAGTTATTTGATGGACTACATTGAAGACCGTGGTTTAGAGTAACAGCTTTCCATTTCTTCTGTGGATGTCGGAAGAAGCGACTTAGGTTTAGCTATGCTTTAGGCGTCAGGCTAGCAACCTGTTACTTTTATACTACTTCTTCCATCTGTTTTCAAACCTAAAACAGGCCTCCGTCACTCCATGTACTTGCGCGCTATAATTACCTACCGCCCGGCCGAGCGGTCTTAGTCCGCCGGCGGACTAAATTCAGTGCGGTGTTCGCAAGCGAAGCGCACGCACGTTGATAAATTGTAATAGTTCGATTCATTTGTACGCGTACCTACAATGCCGTGTGGTGTCATATATGTGCTGGAGATGGGTGTAAATAAAGCAACACTTAAATTGAATAACCGGGAATTTAGAAAGGTTAAGAAATTTATAAAAAAATATAAAACAGATGTAACTTTTAAAGATTTTTTTTATTTTACCTACACAATGACGTCTATAATTATGTGTCATCTAGATGTATAGTACAGTCAGCACCAATTTATAAAAATATGTATTTTATAAACGATACAATTTTAAACTGCCACATAAGTCAGATTCACAGTTCACAGTTTCACAGTATTCACAGTTCTAAATAACATAGACACAAAAAGTTACGTTAATTTAATTTCACCGAAGAGGCAGCCCTGGGATTGCAACGGAATCGCGCGATCCGAAGCAATTACAACTATACGCTTGAGCAATTAGGCACATTTTAGCATGCAGTGGTTGCTGCCGCGACGGAGTAGGCTAGTATAGCAGTAGGTATTGGACATTTTCGAATTAGTGAAGTATCTGTTACGTAGTAACTATTTAGTAATCTGTGCCTAAAATTAAGCTAGAAGGGGCTGCTGTGACATAGTTATAGTCATGGTTTTGTCAGTCACATTTCGTGTGCTCTGCCTACCCCATTTGGGAACACCGGCGTGATTGTTTCTCTTTATGCTACAACTAGATTTCCGCCCGCGGCTTCGCCCGCGTGTAATTCGGTTATATTGCAGTATAAAGCGAACATTCCTTCGGGAAAATCAATTGTTTCCGAGATGATTATTTAATCCGGATTTCTAACTTTACGTCTGCAAAATTTCAAAGCAATCGGTTCAGTAATTACGGCGTGAAAGCGGAACAAACAAACAAACAAACTCACTTTCCGATATATAATATGAGTAAAGAAGTAAGGATTATCCTCTTTCAGACCACACTTCTCTCTAATCAGGTATATCTAAAATCCGCTTTTCTTTTCAGGAATGAAAGCAGGGCAAGTCCACGCGAAGGTTATCATCTCAATGATCCTATCCCAGTATGAAGTGACGTATAAAGAGGACAAGTTAGCTCTGGACCCTCGGTCTACATTCACGGCTGCTATGGAGGGGATCAACATGGAGTTCAGGCCACTGGAGAAGCATGAGGGTCAGTTTGAAGCGAGGAAGGTCAGGCCTGGTGAAGCGTAGAATATCCACTAGAAACTGTCTTATTCTGTAAAGTAACTAAGCTCTGTCCATTTTAAGATAAGACTTGACGGTCAAATCCTTACATGTTTTTAAGTAAATCCAAAATGACTGCAAATTATGATGACGGTTGAATTAAGAACATGGTAACTAAGTGCTGCATTACCATTTCCAGTTTTACTACTGAATTGGAGAGATAATAGGGATGATGACAGGGTTAAAAATATATCATTCTAATTAGTCCGTAAGTTAGATTATGGAAAAAAATGAGACACATATTTTTTAGTTTATCAAATAATTAAACATCGACAAAGATATAGATCATCAAACTTCCTGAGTGGGGGCTCGTGACGTCACGTTAGAGTAAAAATTGTACTCAAACGTGACGTCACGCGAAACTTTTAGGCTCTGTATTATCGTCATTTTTCGTCTGTCAAATAAAAAAAAAAATATGGGTACAATATTTTTTCGTTGTCTATCTGACGGACTAAATAGTTTTTTCTTGTCATCTAGCCTATTGTCTGTTGAAATTCTCATTCTGAAATAAACAGAGTATATATAGGCCGTGAAATAATCACAGCACAGCATTTTAATAACACACTGTAGACATGACTTCAAACATTTAAATATATTGTTATTTAATTAGAAGTAATTGTTTGTATTTTATTGTGCCAATTTAAATCGGCGCCTTATAAAAAAATACGGCAAAGTTACGAGCCATCGACAATGTCATCTGAAAAGGACTTTTATTTATTTGTACACATTACTCGCTTTGCCGCGTGGTGTCGGGTTTAGAATAGCACCTCTCCATGTCTTCCGTGGATGTCGTAAGAAGCGACTAAGGAAATTGGTTAAGCTATTTGTTATTATGCTAAAACAGCCGCGTAATGTGAAATGGTTTTGCCTATAGAACGTTGCGTGAGCTCTGCCTACCCCATTTGGGATGGTGTGATGTATATATTTGTAACACTGTAATATAAGTTTTTTTAGTCAAGTTTCAATTTATTTGCGCAAAATAAAGTCTAAAACTTGAATTGCTTTTGCAGCTAAAATGGAAACATTATTTTGTAAAATAAAATGTAAAATATATTATTTTGTTATTTAATTTGGATCTACTTAATGTCATAGTTGAACGTCGGTAGGTACTTAAAGTGTTTACTTATATCTAAGGGCAGATTTAACCTGACGATAATAAGATTTAATCTTATAATAATTCACTCACCCGCTTTTTTCATGTGAAAAAGTTACTTATTCTCAAGTGACAAATTTATTCCAAGTGACTTATTTTATTTATTCCAAGTGACTTCTTTTATTTATTCGCAAGTGACTTATTTGAAGATCTTATACTCGTTTGGTTGAACCAAAGGTTAATAAAAGGTTCAGAATAGGCGTTTAATTGTGTCGTTAAATGTGGGATTATGTGATTGATTTTAGTTTTAGCACCTATTGTTAGTTACTTTGTTATAAGAATTGTCATTAAACATGAATAAATATTTTTATACTACATCGTTGTATTCTTTCCACATTAATGTGATACTATTTTTATTCCCGTGTAGTGTCGGGATAGAACAACACTTCTCCATTTCTTTCGTGGATGTAAGAGGTGACTTTGGAAATAGGTTTAGGTATACAAGCTAGCGTCATTATTGTAGTTCTTTCGCTTGTGTTCAAACTTTAAATTATGCTTAAAGTGAAATAGACATTGTTTTGAGTATGTGACGTTTTGTGTGCACCATTAGGGAATACAGGCTGGTTTATGAATGAATGTATGACACTTACAATTACAGAAGATTTATAAAAAAATATATTAGTGTGACATAGACATAAATATGACTATATCCCGTTTCCTTGCTACTTCTAGGATAACTTTAGAAATAACAAATGGAAGAAGTAGTATAATTGGGACAGGTTGCTAGCCTGTCGCCTAAAGCATTCCCAAACCTACTTCCTTAATCGCTACGACATCCACGGAAGAAGATAGGTGCTATTCTATAGAAGTATTTTGAATAAAGATACAAAACACTATGCATGATCTTAACGTCATCAGATTACCGGATGACTCTCAGATAAAACGTCATAATCATCCGTACCAATAGTGAAAGTGTGTTTGTTTGTTTGTTTGTCCGTCTTTCACGGCTAAACGGAGCGATGGATTGATGTGATTTTTTAGGTAGATATAATTTAGGGCATGCAGAGTGACATAGGCTACATTTTGTCTCTTCAAAACCCCCCATTTCCCTAAAGTGAGGAGTGGAAATTTTCAATGTAGAAAGCTATAAAATACGTATGTGTGCTATCTCTTCGGTGATATCCCGAATTTAACGCGAGCGGAGCCGCGGGCAAAAGCTAGTAATATATACTTATGTATATATGCAGGGTCACTAATTATCGCCCCGAACGTCATATACATGGTAATCAAGCTAGTGACCGTGAATCGCAGCCAACATATAATCTGAGTAACTTGCAGGTATAAAGCTGCTGATTTGATTTTTTCAAGATGGGTTCTCTACATTTTTATATTTAAAAACATACAATGTTTGTAAAAAAATAATTAACTAAATAAAATTTTGATTAACTTTAGAGTCATGTCCACATAATTGCAAACAATGTCGCAAATTTTTGCGATCTCTGATTATTACATACATACATATAATCACGCCTATGTTTCCAAATGGGGTTGTCAGAGTACACGAAACGTAAAATAGACAAAATACCTAGACACTTCTAGCGTAATTTTAGGTTTAAAATCAGATGGAAGAGGTAGTGTAATAGTGATAGGTTGCTAGCCTGACCTAAACTTATTTCTTTAGACGCCTCTTACGACATACACTGAAGAAATGGAGAGGTATTATTCTATCCCGACACCACACAGAACACTATGTAATATAATAGCACCTCCCCCTTTCTTCCCGTGGGTACCATAAAAGTCGACTCTGGAAAAGGGTTAGTGTCTTGTCGGCGATGGGCTAGAAACCTGTCACTGCGATTTCACGTTTAATCAACTGGTTACCCTGAAATTGCTAAACGTGGCACTGGATTTTTTAATTCATGTGCTCTGCCTACCACTCTTGGGAATACAGGCGTGAGAATATGTATGTATGTAGGTATGTAATTTATTTACTTTATTTTTGAAAATCACTCAGGTATCATTCGGAAATAGTCATAATTTTCAATTCATCTTTTGTTTATTTTCATGTTTTAATGATTTGTATGGGACACAGTATTATTCATTGACTTTACTACCGACAATCAAATTAACTGATAGTGATAGTATCTTAAACTAAATTACGTCATATATAGTGTAATTTTTACATTAGTGCGATGAAACATTTATGTCAATTAGGTAATGGGTTTTATATGATCGATAGATTAATTTATTTTATGCTGGAAATCATATTAAGCTCAATTTTCATGTCCGATACAATCATACATATTCTCACGCCTGCATTCCCAAGAGCGGTAGGCAGAGCACTTGAATTCAAAAATCTAGTGCCAGGTTTAGCAATTTCAGGGTAACCAGATGGTAGAACGTGATATTGCAGTGACAGGTTGCTAGCCCATCGCCTACAATACACTAACCCTTTCCCAGAGTCGACTCTTACGACACCCACGGGAAGAAAGGGGGAGGTGCTATTCTGACCCGGCATCACACGGGAAAGTAGATAAATTAAGGGTTAATAAAAACAAAATCGCGACTGCTTATATACCTATACCTACTACCTCTTACATCGTCTTCAAACCCAAAATGATGCTAATGCTAGAAGTGGCTGCGAAGCGAGGTATAGTCATAATCATGGTTTTGTCTATGTCACGATTCGTGTGCTCTGCCTATTTTATTTTGGAACACAGGCGTGATTGTATGTATGTATTATTAAAAACCCAACATCAGACAGTTTTCTAGGCCATTACTATCTCCAAAACTTGGGCGCAGCGCAGACGACACACTTTTTGTGCGATCGAGTCTGCGGCGCACAAAAAGTCTGCGTGGATTGTATGCATTGTGCGCCGGACTTTTTGCGCGTCGTGTGCGTTACTGCATATAATTCTATAGGTTCTATTTTCACAGACTAAAAAGTCTGTCGCGGATAGTCGATAGCAGGACCTTGTAGAGGCAGCCTATCTTGTATCAAAAGGTCGTTGGTTCGTCCTACGGAACTCTAATTTGAGTCAAGAGTTCGAGTTCTGGCCTTGAGACTGAAACAGGTTATAATTGTAATAGCACAATTTTATCAGTCCTCTAAAAGTCACCATTGAGCGAACAGACAAACAAACAAATATGACAAAAATAAACGATTAATTAGAATTAAAACTAAACTCAAAATTAATTACAATTTAAACTAAATCTAAATTTAATTACAATTTAAACAAATTAATTCACTTTCACTTAAAAGTTTAAACATTAATTAACTATTATTCAAACTTCTTAATCTTAATAAATCAAGTGTAAGTTGCAATGGAAGAAGTGATACGTGAAACGAAAGTAGAGTTGTTGGGTGAAAAAGAAAAATCTAAAAAATTGTCTAAACTTTTATTAAGCTTGAAGACTGTAGTGCATTTAGGTTTTTTGATTCATCACTATGTGTCGGTTGGGTTTGGTATATCTATATACATAAGTGTAACTGAGGAGCAGTTGAAGGAGCCGTTGATTCGTATCGCCAAAACATATTTTTTGGGATTTTTCACCGTCTGGAATTTTGTAAGTATTATTTTATTACTTAACACGTGCATGCATCACATGTGATACATTTCGAGGTACAGTCAGCGTCTGATACATGTATACACTTTAGTACCTTTTCTAATTAACCTCATATTTGAACTCTCGCATGAAATTGTCACTGCGACCACAGTGACAAAGTACCAAAGTGTATAGATGTAGTGAGAAACTATTTTCCTTCGTAAATGTTCGGAAAAGTTCGTATTTATCGTTTTATTACTTAAAACAATTACAATTATTATTTAAAACTGGATATTTACCATATATTTTACGGAATGAATTCCCTTTAAAATGGGTACCGAAGCTATTTGAGAGAAAACGATAAATACGAACTTTTCCGAATATTTACGAAGGAAAATAGTTTCTCACTACATCTGTAACCATGTATCAGACGCTGACTGTACTAACGACACGTGTGTGGAGCGTATATGTGCCGCATGATACACTCCCCTTTTTTATTATAAAAGTCGATCAAAATATGCACTCGAGGAGAATATGTAGTGTTAAATTGTCGATGGATAGACAAATATATAACTAATTACATTACTTATACCTATTTGTACTTCAAATACAAGTAATTCACAAAAAAATCGTGATTTTGTGAATAATTCCTAATAAACAATAAAAATAGGAATAGGCACAAATTAATAACAATGATCCCAGGAATTCAAGAAGTAAAAACATTGTCGATGTAAATTAATGAAATCTCAGAACGTGAACAATGTCAAAGTCAAAAAACAGGATATAAAAATAACAATAATGAAACATAACAAGTACCTGAATGAGTATTGTCACATAAAAACAATCCACAAAGGGTCGTTGAAGTCCTCCCTGCATCGGTTTCCTCAGTGCTGAGGGTCGTGGTCATTATGGCGGAACAGTCTCTCCCTTATGATGTGCCGCCACCTGCCTCTATCAGATGCTGCATGAAGAGCACTGTGTAAGGTAGTGTCGAGGGTCGTGCGGATTTGGTCTGTCCAGCGTGTTGGGCTTCTACCTCTGGGACGCTTGCCTTCTATTTTGCCAGTCATCATCAGCCTCTCCAGGTTATCACCGTCTTTTCGTCGTTGAAGTATGAATCATTAAAAATGAAAATAAGCTCAAACGTCAAAACCGTGTGGTGCCGGGTTAGAATAGCACCTCCCCCTTTCTTCCCGTGGGTGTCGTAAGAGTCGACTCTGGGAAAGGGTTAGTGTATTGTGGGCGATGGGCTAGCAACCTGTCACTGCAATATCACGTTTAACCATCTGGATACCCTGAAATTGCTAAACGTGGCACTGGATTTTTGAATTCACGTGCTCTGCCTACCCCTCTTGGGAATACAGGCGTGTGAATATGTATGTATGTATGTATGTCAATTTCTAGCGACAGTAAATAATCTTTTACGGAATAGTATTTTTTCCCACCTCTCCATTTCTTCCGTGGATATCGTAAGAGGCAACAAAGAATAAAGGTTAGTATACTTTAGGCGACAGGCTAGCAACTTGTCATTATTCTACCTCGTCCATCTTTGCAAACCTAAAACTATGCTTGAAGAGGCTGCAAAGCGTGTTATAGTCATAATCATGGTTTTGTCTATGTCACGTTTTGTGTGATTTGCCTACCCCATTTTAGAACACAGGCGTAATTGTATACATACACCATACATCACGCCTGTATTCCCAAATGGGGTAGGCAGAGCACACAAAACGGTCCATAGACAAAACTATGACTATTTCACGGTTCATAGCCACTTCTAGCATATTTTTTAGATTTTTAATTAGCAGGTATAATAACAAATAACTTGTTTATGCGTTTTCTTCATCCGGCCGGCATTCGCTCGTATAATTCAGGGCCAATGACGCGCGGGTTCTTGTCGAGCAGCACCAAAGGCTGCGGAGCAATTTATTTTAATGTACCAAGTTTCTATTTATATATATATACAAAGTAAATACCTAACAAAAAATACGCATATATAACTTCATACCGAGTGGTGTCGGGTCTAGAATAGCACCTCTCCATTTCTTCCGCGGATGGCGTATGAGGTGATTAAGGAAATGGGTTTAGGTTTTTTTTTCAGGCGATAGGCTAGCAACCTGTCACTATTATACTACATCTTCCATCTGTTTTCAAACCTAAAATAATGCTAGAAGTGGCTGCGAAGCGTGAAATATGTAGTCATAGTCTTGGTTTTGTCTATTTTACGTTTCGTGTGCTCTGCCTACCGTATTCAGAAACATAGGCATGATTATTATGTACGTAAGTAGGTGTAACTTCATCATCATCGTCTTATGACGTCCACTGCTGAACATAGGGCCCCCTTTAGACTTCCATAAGTACCTGTTGGAAGCGACCTGCATCCAGCGTTTTCCGACGACCTTTATTAGGTCGTCTGTCCATCTTGTAGGTGGACTAGGCTCCGTTTGCTGAGCGTCTAGTGTAATGAATACGATGATGAATTCGATAACGATTTCGTTTGTGAGTTATCGCATAATTGTATGAAAACAATAATATTGTAAAATCTTATAAAATGTTATACTTAATTATTTAGTAAGTATTTAGCATGTGTACACATTTGGAGCAAAAAAAAACAAAAAATGGTTAAAATCTATTGGTGGAAACTGTTTTGGCTTGTGTTTTAACTTTCTGAACTGTATTATTGTATTACTTATGCTGTATGTTTCCCTTTCCAAAAAAAAAAAAAAAACTGTGACAGCGCCGCCAGCGGAACGTTTGCACAACTGCCGTGATCTATTCAATTCCTTGATTACTCGCTAACGAAATCGTTATCGAATTCACCATCGTTTTCATTACATTAGACGCTCTGTACGTCTAGTCAGTCTATTGTAATGAAAACGATGATGAATTCGCTAACGAATTCGCAAACGAAAACGAAAACCAATTTCTGAGTAAACCAGATTCGTATTTATAAAGTCTCTTTTCGTTTTTAATATCGTTAATTTGCGTTTATCTTATTTTAAAGTGGTGCTATATATTTTTAACCGACTTCAAAAAAAGGAGGAGGTTCTCAATTCGACCTAATTTTTTTTTTTTTGTGTGTATGTTACTCGATATCTCGGAGACCCGTGGACCGATTTTCAAATATTTTTTTTTAATCGAAAGGGTATAACTCGAAATTGGTCCCATTGGCACGAAACCAGGATCTGATGATGGAATCTTGGAGAAATCGAGGGAACTCTTCAAATTTCATATGGAGATGTACGGCGTTTTTGGTAGTTAATGAAGTCAAGATTTTACATTCAGTAAACAGAATACTTTCAAAATAATGCTAATTTGAAGTCGGTTTTTTTTTGTTTAAAATTATAGTGAATCCTGTGTGGTATCGGGTTTAGAATAACACCTCTCCATTTCTTCCGTGGATGTCGTAAGAGGCGTTTTAGGCGACAGGCTAACAACTTGTCACTATTAAACTTCTTTCATCTATGTTTAACCTCTCGTATGTTACGGAGCAGATCTGCTCCATTTTGAAGGATATATTTTTTATTTTTATTTTAATCACCGTAATTTGTAAATATTGAAACAGAAGAGACTGGAATGCACTATATTTTTCATTTCCCGCATACGAGGGGTTAAACCTAACGTTAAGCTAAACGTGGCCTCGAAACGTGAAATAGTCATGGTTCTGACTATGTTACGTTTCGTGTGTTCTGCCTACCCGCTAGTTAATACTGGCGTGACGTTGTATGTATGTAAGTGGTGGAACAGTAATCGGTGTACCTATTCAATTATTTTGTAGGTAGGGGAGGTAGGGGAGGGATGGGCACTTTTTCACTATTTATTGCATAAAGGATCAGATTTTATAGATAGTCAACTTTTATTGCCAATTCTTTTTGCACCAAGTATCTGGCTAGATATAATTAAAGAGCTCCCTTAAAAATTATAATCAGTCTCAAAATTACGAGATATTTTGTAAACTAAGTCAAAAGTGCCCATTGCTCCCTACGGTAGGGAGGCTTGGACATACCCTGTGGGAGGCTTGGGCACGGCCTATAAATTACTTTGTATCCATAATGGAATACAAAAATTAGTTAACAAATAAAGTATTATTAAACTACATCAATAAAAGAAACCAAAAATAAAATTTACAAATAAAATACATCTTAAACAATACCTTAACTTGTCTGAGATTGGGTATAACCCATAAAGAACTATCAAACGTGTATTTAGAACTACCACGTTTGGTTTTATTGTATTGTCTTTTGTAGGTACTGCCAATTTAGATTTGATGTCGTCTAAAAGGACACTAGCTATGTCGTCTACTTCAGGAAAAAATAGGTGTTTCTGATCTTACTCAGCCTCTTAAATTAGTAGTGGTGGTTACCTCTTCTATGGCTCGTAATATTAAATCTTTAGGAATTTCCCGTCGCAAACCTTTCTTTTTTAATTTAAGTAGTATCTCTCTACAATTAAAAGTCAACCAATAGTTAAAAATCTATACAGAATATAATAGGAGGGAGCATTGGGCATGCCCAAACCTCCCGCCCGTGCAAATGCCCATCTCTCCCTCCCTATACATTTTCAACATAGGTTACGGGTATTTTTTTTAATCTACGTATTTAGGCTTGAATTTCAGTTTAATTCATAGATTAGTAAATATACAATAGATAAATAATAAAAAATACACATACCTTTCATTAGTTTTCTTTTTATTACAATCCGAAATCGCAACAAAATACTTACTTTTACGAGTGCATAATCTTCAAACGTATTTGTGTTCGATAACTGACAGAAACAACAGATAGCCTATGGATGATCAGTGAAGCCATTCGGTAAATTAAATTACCAAATCACTAAAAAAATAAAATCTATTATCAAATCAGAATAAAAGAGGGGTGCCCATGTCTCCCAACTGCCCATCCCTCCCCTACCTCCCCTACCAAATATCACTTCACAGTGCCATTAAAAAAATACATTAGTAAAAATACAATACTGACAAGACAATAGAGACTAAGTACCTAATAATATTTAATATTTTTTTCATTTGGCGAATAAATTTTAGTATAATCAAAGACCTGCGAAGAGACGCCAGAAATACTAAAAAGCCTTTAATTAATTAATTAATTAGGCTTAAATTAATTTTTGATCGTAATATTGCATCAAAAATGGAACTTACCGACAGTGAAAGACCAAGACTTAAGTTGTGTGTGAAAACATTATCACATTTTGTATTCCTCACCCATCATAACGCAGTATCCATTTACTCTTTTCTTTTGTTCTTTTCGATGCCGGATGAAAAATTAAAAGAACCTGTGTTATATATTGCCAAAACATACAACGTTGCATTCTTAACTACATGGAATTTTGTAAGTATATTTTACATTAACGTATATAGTTTCTAAGTTAGTGGTGTCGGGATAGCAAAACACTTATCCTTTTCTTCCGTGGACGTCGTAAGAGGCAACTAGGGACATAGGTTTAGGTATGCTTCAAGCGACAGGCTAGCAACTTGTCACTATCTACACTAATATAAAGAGGAAAGATTTGTTTGTTTGTTTGTTGGTTTTTTGTATGTTTGTAGTGAATAGGCTCAAAAAGTACTGGGCCGATTTAAAAAAAAACACTATTAGAATGTTACATTCATCCAAATTGTCATAGGCTACGTTGCATTTTGAAAAAAATTAGAGATCCTTGGTAATCGTCAATAATGTAACCAAGGGTGTCAAAATATCATCTCGAATATAACGCGAGCGGAGCCGTGGGCAAAAGTTAGTTACCTATATAGGTATGTTCTATCTTATGTTGAATAATAAACGGATAACTCACGTTTTAAATCGAGTTTAGCGAAGAGAGCGGCGGCACGCAGTGCGCGTTGGGCAGCAGCAGCCGTCGCGGCACCTAGTTGAAAGGCTACGAATTAGCCCGAAACATGACGAGCTAAACTCGATTTAAAAACGTGGGTTATCCGTTTGTTATTCAACATGAGTGAGTTTCACGATAGTTTAATGTTTAACGTTCTATCTGTTTACAAAACCTAAAGAAGTGGCTACGAAGCGTGAATGGCCATGGTTTTTTTTTATCATTGTACAATATTTACACCAATCACCAAATCCCAAATTAGACAATTTAATGCCTGTGTTATGGGTACTAGACAACGGATAAACTAACTTAAATATAGATAAACATCCAAGACTCGAAAGCAAACATTCGTATTCATCATAAAAACATCTGCCTCGACCGGGGATTGAACTCGGGACCTCAAGCTTCACAGTCAGGTTCTCTAACCGCTGGTCTACTCGGCCGTCAGCCGTTTTGTCTGTGACAGGTTGTTTGTGCTCTGCCTACCCCATTTGGGAACACAGCCGTGATGTAGGTATGAATGTTAGTATTTAATAAGCATAGCTCGGATAGTCATAACAAGACAATCGTAAAATGGTTAAGAACAATAATTTCTGACGGTAGGTAATACAAAAAGCAATTAAGTAAGTAGGTATTCATTTATTTGTTCATAACATTGCGTAGGTTTTGGTATGCTAGGCGACCGGCTAGCAACCTGTCGTTATTATAATTTTAAACAAAAAAAACCGACTTCAAATTTGGGCTATACTGAAAGCGTTTGTTTAATGAGGGTGACCTTCCATCACCAGCAGGCCAGACTAATTACTGAAATTATAATTTCCAGTCTGCAGGTGCATTCAGTATTGAAAGAATTATCTTTTAACTCCTAAGCATTAAGGGGTTGACCTTCCATCATCAGCTCTGTCATTTTTTTACTGCCAAACGTAAATACTGGTGTAGCTTTGAAAAATGTACTAAAAACATTACCTGTGGCTGTAAAATTTGAGGGTTGCCCTCGATTTCCCTCATATTCCATCATCAGGTCAAGATATGCTGACAATAGGACCACCTGGAAACTATATCCTTTCAAACAAAAAAAGAATTTTCCAAATCGGTCCAGGCGTCTTCGAGTAATCAGCGAACACACATAAAAAAAAAAGATAATAATAATAAAAATAATTTTAAACAAAAAAAAACCGACTTCAAATTAGCTTTATCCTGAAAGGAAACTTCTGTTTATGTACATATTTAC
>BHDV01021009.1:242262-295400 GCA_005406045.1 Adoxophyes honmai
CTCTGAATGGAAATTCCTGGAACCTGTCAGCGCGCCATTCAGACAATTTATTGCTCCTCAGACCCGATCGCACAAAACACTGTCGGTCGTCTGCGCAGCGCCTTAGGTTTGCTTTGGCGACAGGCTAGCAACCTGTCACTATTATACCTCTTCCACCTGTTATCAAATCTAAAATTATGCTAGAAGTGGGTGCGAAGCGTGCAATAGTCATAATCATAGTTTTGTCTATGTCACGTTTCGTATGCTCTGCCTACTCCATTTGGGAACATAGGCGTATTTTTATGTATGTAGTTACTTAAGCATAGTGTTCAATCGTCGACCGCACCAATGTGAACAAAACTGTGCTTATTATTGTGTAAGCCAACTAAGGTAAACGTCCCTGTGCTCGACACTGACCCAATACTTGGCACTTGCATCCTTATGTCATAGTAAGACGTGACAGATGGGTGTCATCTACTGGGCGTTGAGGCGTCGAGCATTGTACTTTTAAATTGCATTCGCTTTTAAACACAGTAAATAATAAAACATGGCGCGGATCTCTAACAGAACGAGGAAAAAAATCGCTTAAAATAATAACCAAGGATAAAAAAATAACAGTTAAGAAACGGACGTCGTTTCATGACGTTAAGTGGTTATAATTACAGTGAGACATTTTTACAAACCATGGTTCACTTTGAATAATTAATTTTAAATCCTAATTAATCCATTTTAAACCCTAATTAATACCTAAAAATGGATAAACGCGAAACTAAAGTCGAAATAAGCGACCATGTAATTAAGAAAGGAAGCAAGTTTGTTTTGTTCTTGAAGAGTTGTTTCCACGTTATTTTTGTGTTACATCATTATTTTATTGGCGGTTGTGGAGTTTATTTTTTTTTTCAAGTAACAGAGGAACAATTAAAAGAACCATTGATACTCCGGGCTAAGACATATTTCCCGGCATTCTTCACCATCTGGAACTTCGTAAGTAACTTAGTTTAGAACACACACATCCTCACGCCCGTATTCCCAAGAGGGGCAGGCAGAGCAATTCAAAAATCTAGTGCCACGTTTAGCAATTTTAGGATAATACATACATACATACCATCACGTCTGTTTTCCCAAAAGGGGTAGGCAGAGCGCACGAAACGCTACATAGACAAAAGTATGTCACACTTTGTGGCCACTTCTAGCATATTTTTTGTAGGTTTTGAGTTGGTAGGTATAATAGTGACAGGTTGTTAGACTGTCGCCTGAAATATACCTTAACCTATTTCCTTAGTCGCCTCTTACGACATCCACGGAAGAAATGGAGAGATGTTATTCTGAATCCGATACCGCACAGACATTTCAGAGTAATCAGATGGTAAAACGTGATATTGCAGTGACAGGTTGCTAGCCCATCGCCCACAATACACTAACCCTTTCCAAGAGTCGCCGCTTACGACACCTACGGGAGGAAAGGGGAAGGTGCTATTCTAACCCGGCACCACACGGGAAATATTTATCTGATTTTTAAACTTAAAACTACACTAAAAGCGATACGGAACATGAATGGTTTGTGTGTTCGTTTTGTGTGGTTACCTAAGAACACCACATAATATAATTTTATTTACAGAAACAAAAAGGCACGGTGAATACGCGTCCTTATGGCCATGAAGCGTTATCTTCCACGTGCTTGTAACAATTTTGGACTCTGTACTCAATATTAGTGTTGCCACGAATAGTGATTTGGCCGAATACCGAATACCGAATATTCGGCAACGCTGTCGGCCGAAGCGCCGAATATTCGGCCGCCGAATATTCGGCACAAAGTTACATGCTTGCCGAGCTAGTAAAGGACAATACGACAAGTCGCGACATGTCTGCCTCATGTACGGGTGGGCGGCGTGCGGCCATTATGACTTTTTGTTTCAATTGCAAGTAAATCACATCACGGCACGCGTGTATCACTTACTATGAAAAGCGTAATCGTGTGCAAAATCAAATGCTGATAAGCTTGTTTTTATCCTTCACAACTTACCACTCATGAATTTCACTTAGTAAAGTATTGTAATTTGGTAATAGATACAAAACTTATGTAAAGTGGTGTCATTTTTGTCTATGATTTGGTATTCGGTATTCGGCCGAATAGTATGTAATATTCGGCCGAATACCGAATACCAAGAAAAGTGGCCGAATAGGCCGAATACCGAATAGTTGCCGAATATTCGTGGCATCTCTACTCAATATTGCATGGAACTTTATTCCCAAATGGGGTAGGCAGAGCACACGAAATTCTATATACTTAGTCAAAACATGACTGGTCTGATGTGGCCACTTCTAGCATTTTTTTATAGGTTTTGAGTTGGCATAGTAACAAATTGCTAGCCTATAGCCTGAAATATACCGTAACCTCTTTCCTTAGACGCCTCTTAAGACATCCATGGAAGCAATAGTTTTATTTGTTTATAACTTTAATTTCAGATTTGTTGTTTTTCTAGTTTAGTTAAAGGCTTTTAGTAAACTTTTACTTCCATTTTCAAATACGCACTCTCAAGTACCTATATAACATGTACTGGCTAGCAACCTGCCACTGAGGTGAAATCTAAAATTTTTCTCCAAGTGGCTACGACACATAAAATAGTCCCACTTTAAGCATTTCTTATTTTCACAAGCGATCTCTAAAAGAACGCGCTGCAAAAAACATAGTTCTATGAATATCTTAGAGAAAATTACTAGAACGTATTAAGCCTTAGTGAAGGTAAATAATCACGGAAAGACAATTTTAAATCTCAATTAACATAAATCAGGATTTAAACATAAAATTAGATTAATTTAAAAATGGAAGGTGATGAAACGAAAATTGTAATGTCGGCTAGTGAGATAGCTGTTAGAAAAAAACTACGAAACCTCATTTTGTCTTTCAAAAGTGTATTCCATGGTATATTTGTGCTGCATAATATAGTTGTTGTGTGTATATTTACCCATATATGTTCAGTAACTATGACGAAAGCCCTCCTTCAAAAGGAGCCAAAATTACGTCGACTCAAACTGTACTCGTGTGGGTATATTACTAATTGGAATTTCGTAAGTACATAATTATTATTACTAATTAATTAATACATTTCAGTCAGGTCAAGAGTACCCGAAACCGACGAGCATGTATGAGGAGATTGATGAACAAAGTAGTCTCTGCCTACCCCTGTGGGAAAGAGGCGTGACGATATGTATGTATGTATGTAATTAATACATAGACAAAACTATGACTATTCCACTTCCACCTTTCGTGGCCATTTCTAGCATATTTTTAGGCTTTTGGCAGTTATAATAGTGACAGGTGGCTAGCCTGTCGCCTAAATTGTACCTTAACTTATTTCCTTAGTCGCTTCGTACGACATCCACGGAAGAAATGGAGAGGTGTTATTCTATCCCGACACCACACGGCGAACGACGAACGATTGCATAAATACAACTTCCAACTTCCTCTCTGTGGACTTCGGTCCCCAGGCATAACATCTGCCTGGAGAGAACCTCTCTATTAGAATCTTTCACACATTCGGGGAATCTGAATGTTTAGCAGGTTGACCGCCTTCATAATTTGTTCGCATTATAGGACAAACTTCACCATGAAGTTCAATATTGAGTATCTATAGATATCAACTGGCTGGAAATAGTAATAAGGCTAATTTTAACCGACTTCAAAAAAAGGAGGAGGTTCTCAATTCGACCTAAATTTTTTTTGTGTGTATGTTACTCGATAGCTCGGAGACCCGTGGATCGATTTTCAAATTTTTTTTTTAATCGAAAGGGTAGAACTCGAAATTGGTCCCATTGGCACGAAACCCTGGTTTCGTGCAAAATTCCAGATCAGGATCTGATAATGGAATCTTGGAGAAATCGAGGGAACTCTGAAAATTTTATATGGAGATGTACGGCGTTTTCGGTAATTTGTTGATGAAGTCAAGATATTACATTCAGTAAACAGAATACTTTCAAAATATTGCTATATAATTTGAAGTCGGTTTTTTTTGTTTAAAATTATAGAAGTATCTCAACCTGCTAAACATCCAATTTCTCTGACTGTGTCTTAAAGTTGACATTTGATGTTTCTGCCATGACGTCTAAAGCAAGGTTGTTAACAATAAAAACTGGTTTCATTATGTATGAGATGCTGTTTCGTTCGAGGCTGAAAGATTTTACCTTGCATTTTTGTACTTATTTATAAAAAGAGGTCTTCGAGTCAACCAAACAAGTTTTAAGATGTATTTTTAGTTTATATTTGGTGATTTAAGTATTTTTAGTTATAGGTAGTTGTAAAACCAAATCACATCACGAATACAAACATAATATATGTACATACATATCTACATCAGGCCAGTTATATTTTACCTTTGTATTATACCAGATCATTTGAGAAATCGATACATTTATCATTGGTGAGGAATGCTATAAGTGGCTAAGAACGTGAAATAAACATCATCATCATCATTATCAGCCAACAGACGTCCACTGCTGGACATATAAATACTCCGTTTTTTTGGGTTGAGAATTTTAACTGTCAAATCCTTACACATTTTTGAGTAATCCCAAGATATCGGCGCAAATTATGATGATGTTTGATTTAAGAACATTAAAACAAACAATGTTAAGTGTATTTGCATAAATCATTTCCAGTTTTACTAATGAATTCCAGAGATAATTTCAAATTGTGTCCGTTAAAATTCTCAACCCAAAAAAAACGGAGTATAGGCCTCCCCCAAGGACTGGTCATTGTGGAAATAAACATGATAATTACATATTTATGTCACGTTTTGTGTGCTCTGCCTATCCCTTTTTAGATTCCGTAGCTAAATAGTAAAAACGGAATCCTTATTAGATTCTTCACGTTGTCCGTCTGATCGACTTAATGTCAGTCAATTTTTGCCACAAACCGACAATAGAGGGCGGTAGTTGTAGCTTATATGGTGATGACGTTAAACTAAGACAGTGTAGATTTGTACGTGAAGAGTTTGTTTTGGTACATACATACTTTGGAACATTGATACAGGAATAAATTTTTTAAGGAACTACATCAAATAATGTAGATGTAGTTTCGTTTTATAGTAAATGTTCATTAATCCGTATTTTAGTTAATTTTAGTTATAAAGTTATAGCAAGAACCGAGACTCTGATATTTCGACCTTTTTTTGGTTTCCGCCGCTTCGGCCGCTGCGCCAGCTTTAACCGTGGTTCCGTGAAGGAGCGATGGGGCCAAAGTATCAACGCAAGTTGCGTCCCAGACTAAAACCCGGCCCATTCTCCACGGAATCAATCCGTATTTTGTTATAATGAGGAATCGTGATCGGCAACAAATTAGGCAAGATTTTAAGTGGTGGGGGTTATACGAGCGTCGCCTTTTCCATGTAAATAGTGGTAAATTTACTGGCGAACACCATATCAAACTATTATGTATATGTATATTTATGTGAATTCTGCGTAATAAAATATCCATTTATATACAAATGTAAGTTTGTGAAATGTACCTACCTGTAAAGACGAATTGCATAAAGAATCACAAGCATTTAATGACTTAATATAGAAAATAGCATATTTCACTTTCTCTACATAAATGTATGTATAATAATAATTTTCGTAGAACGTATATCTGTCGAAGGCGGATTGTATAATCCGCCGTTTTACATAACGCCTAGCCGTTTTGCAAAACAGCGCCGTTTTGTAATGCGGCGGCTCAACGTTTAGCCGGATTGAATGCGGCTGAACGAAAAACCGCCGGAATTAATTCGGCGCTAAACGTTATTCATTACGGCTAGGCATAATGTAATACGGCGAAAGATTAGCCGCCACTTTGTCGTTTTTAGTTCAGATTTTTAACACTCGTGGCGCTGCCTAACATAAACAGTAGAGGATTTAGAGATTATAATAGGTTAGGTTAGGTTAGATTACATTAGATTAGGTTAGGCTAGGTTAGTTTATTTTATTTATATTTATTTTATTTAGCATTCTTTGTTTTGTAAGTATTGTTACCCTACAATTTTAGTAGTAGTACAATGCGGCTAAACGTGGGCCGCCTTTTTAAAGAACGTTTCGCAACTACAATCCGGCTGAACGTTGAGCCGCCGTTTTACAAAACGGCGCTGTTTTGCAAAACGGCTAGGCGTTATGTAAAACGGCGGATTATACAATCCGCCTGCGACATATCGACCAGATCGGCGATGTGCTAAAGGGAGGCCAAATTAAGAGTACCCGAAACCGTCGAGCGTGTATGACGAGAGTGATGAATGTTAGTGAAGCGAAAGAGGTATGTAAGAATAGAAGCGAGTGGCGCTCTGCCTACCCCGCAGGGAATAAGGCGTGACGGTTATGTATGTATGTATGTATGTAATAATAATTTTGAAAAAATATTATGTACCAAGATAAGTGGCATTTGTAAGATGTACAAAAGAACAAACAATCGCGCATGGGCGCCTTCTGCGCGATCTAATTGCAAAATTGTTTTCTTTCCTATATCACCTGTTTACTTTATAGTGGACCGATTTTATAAAGTAAATTAAAATGCACTGCCGAAAACAATTAAATTTTATAACATTTTTGGTTTTTGCGTCTGAAAAATTGAGGGTAGCATTAGCGTCATATTCCTAAAAAGTTCAAAAAACCGATAATAGAGGGCGCCAGTTGTAGCTTAGATGAAGGTATTGTTAGACTATGACAGCTTAGTTTTGTACGTGCAATATTTGATAACTAAAAACATTGATTATAAAGTAGGGTGGAAGGAATTTTTGTTTGGAACTGCGTCAAATAATGTAGATGTAGTTTCGTCTTATTTGCTGTTTATTACTTATTTTAAAATGATGACGGGGTTGGCAATATACTTGGCACGATTTTAAGATTTTTAAGTGGCGAGGGTAATTAAGAGGATAGGAGTCGTACCACTTCTCCATACAAACGTAGTCCCCTGTTTTCTCCCTGAATAATGGCAATGGGTGAATATCAGATTTCGTGTTTTGCACTTGTCCACCCATGTTATCTTCGTATCTATTAAACTATAGCGGTTAAGATTTTTTTGAGCTGTTGTCCGCTCTAAAAACTAATATTGCCATTAATAAAAATAACTGTTTTTCAAATAGAAAATAAAAATAAAAAATGTCAAAGTTCAAAAATCTAAGCTCTTTGGTGCGTCCTTCACTGTGTTTTATTTTTTAAACATCAAATTTTCTAAATTATTTTCCTAAATTTCGCTGTTTAATAGATTTTTCTACTTCTAGGAATGTTGAACTATATTCAGCTTTAACAACAATTTTTTTTGATTGGTTAATCAAGAGTTATTGAGATTTGAATTTTGTCCAGGCCGAAAACACCTAATTTCTTTGGCTGATTTGAACAGTCTCGTGTAGTCCCATCATATTACTTAGGCAATCCATACCTCCCGCCTCGGCTCGGTTTCGTTGAGAACTAACGTCTGATAAGTGCAGACCCGTGCCAAGTTCAACGTGTTCCGAAAAAATATTTTTATTACCGGTGTACGCGTGTTTTTTTCCGGTGACTGCCTAATTTCTTCGGTAATCGATTTTATACTTATAAACGAACTGTAATTTTTTATACTTTTTTAACATATATGCGCTATGATTGCTTGCTTCTGAAATTGTAAAATAAAACCATTCATGGAATAGTTTCCGATAAAAAAATATTTTTAGGTGCTTTTCTAATTTCTTTGGTGCTAATTTCTGCGGATTTCTTTGGCATCTAATGCCAAAGAAATTAGGTTTTCTACAAAGAAATTAGGGTTTGGATGGAATATCTGCTAAATTTCTTGCTTTAGTAAGCTTTATTGGATTTTATAGTGTATTTCAGTAACATGTATAATGTACATAGTTGTTATAGATTTGAAATAAAAATGGTGCGAAGATAAAAACTCCTTTAAAAAAAAACTCCAAGAACTGTTTGCAATAAGTAATAATAGTAGACCACAGGACAAAATTAATAATAAAAACAAAAGTAAAGCAGACCAAAGACGAAAAACTAGAAAAAAGGGAATTGCGGAACTAAAAAGCTCAGAAAAAATTCGAAATGAACCGGTACAATATGCAGTATAAAAGAAATCATAGCGCTTGAAACGAAAATAACTGAATTAGAACGCGTAAATATGCGTATAGAAAAAATAAGCGAAAGACTGCAGCATAACAGTAGACATCCAAAGAGGAAAGAAGATAATTATGATTTCAAGAAATATGCCCAAGCTCAAATCACAGAAATAATGCGTAGCACTTGGTGCGCTGAAAAAAGATATTATCAGTTTTTTTAAAAAAGATGAAGTAAGTAGGGTTTGTCCAGATAAAAAATAGTTTATGACGAAAAAGAGAAAAAATGCAAAAAAGATACTTGAACTTTTTCCTGCAACATGTACTATTTTTTACCTGAGCAAATCCAACTCATTTAATCTTCTTAAAGATTGAAAAAGAAAAATTGTTTAAAAATTTGATAGAAGTGAGATTCAGATGTAAAAATAAAATGTAGTACGTCATTTTTTAAACATTGATCGAAATACTCGATGTTATATTTAATCACAACGAAGTAAAAACATAAAAAAATTTAACTAAATCGAATTAAATTTATACATTTATAATTTGTATGGTGCATTTTACTAACTTCTTTGGCGTGATTTTTGCGTTTTTCTAATTTTAATGGAGTATTTTCTAATTCTTCTGGCCATGTTCTAATTTCTTTGGCAACCTAATTTTCAAAACGCTAAAACTTAAAAAGTCCTGATTTTACATAAAGCACAATAACATAGTTATACAAGGATTTAAGTCGTTTACAAGGTATGTTATTTCATTTACTGCAATTATTGAAAAAAAAATTGCGCCAAAGAAATTAGAAAATTTGAGACGAAATCTGATATTCACCCCAATAGAGTAAAAAAAATTTTTTCATTGTTTTTGTATCTGTTGTGGCTATGCCCCTCTATGATTTGCTTTTATCGATTTTCTAAATAAAAAAATAAATAAATTGAATATAGATAAAAGCAAATCATAGCCACAACAGATACAAAAAAAAATAAAAAAAATGTTTGCTCTAATGTCATTATTCTGGGAGAAAACAGGGGACTACGTTTGTAAGGAGAAGTGGTGCGACTCCTATCCTCTTAAGTACGCGCATCGGTTTTTAGGGTTCCGTATAGTCTGAGATCGAATTAGAGATTAAAAATGTGAACAAACGTGTTGCCATTGCTTTATTGTTATGAATCAAAAAACTAAAATTAGTTAAAAAATTAATACAATTATATCAATTCTATCAATTAGTAACAAAAAAGGTTTTTTATTGGCTTTAAAGGCTTTGATATTGACAGTTGTATGTTCACATTTTTGATCTCTAATTCGATCTCAGACTATAGCCCTGTGTCGCCTCTTACGACATCCACGAAAGAATCCAAAAAAGTTCCAGAAACCGATAATAGAGGGCGCTAGTCGTAGCTTAGATGCAGTTAACGTTTGACTGACGGCGTAGATTTGCACGGCAATAACTGTTATACCCAGCGTTATAGGAAATAAAGGATAGAACGTAAATTTTAGTAAGAAATTACATCAAATGATGTGGATGTAGTTTCGTTTTTTTGTCTGTTATGATGAATCGTGGTCGGCTATAAAGTTGGTAAGCACGGGCGTAGCCAGGATTTAATTTCGGTAGGGGTTTACGAAAAAAATCGGCCAAGTACGAGTCGGACTCGGGTGTGAAGGCACCAAAAAAATCACTATTGTTGTATGGCAGCCTGAACTTTTCGAGGGGGGGGGATGAACCCCCGAACCCCCCCCCCCTATGGCTACGCCCATGGGGGTAAGCCACTTCTAGCATAATTTTAGGTTTGAAAACAGATGGAAGAAGTAGTAGCCTCTAGTTCTTTACCTCTTACGACATCCACGGAAAAAATGGACAAGTTATTCTATCCAGACTCCACACAAGAAACTAGTACCTATTTAGTAAATGTATATTAGTATGTAAGTAAAAGACAATTTGATCAAGTTTGCAAGTACTATCGAAAGCGCGTTACCGCGGGTAGCAGGCAAAAACAACAAAATGTCATCACTTTTAATTGCTAACCAATCTGTCGATCTCATTATAAAATGCAACCATGGCATTTTACACTTACTATTAAGAGTATGTTGCAGTAATTTCACTAATTACTAACAGTATTACGTGTGGACTTTAACTTATAACCTAAATTTTGCAGCGAATCCAAAGTGTAAAGTTTAGCAGTGTAGTGTTGTAGATTAGGGACAAAATTTTAACCATCATGTGTAGTTTTAAGTCAATTTATAGAAAATACATCAATTTAGCTAGTCACTGTGTGTTTTTGTGTCATAATATAGTTGTGTCTGTGATATCCATGGTTGTTCTAGTGAGATGTAAAGATAGTGTTCATAGTGAAGTGAAGAATTTGTATGTTTACATGCCTGGTTACGCTACGAATTGGAATTTTGTAAGTAAATAATTTACCTAGTATATAATAATAATCCAGTATCAGTCCCACTACTTGGCACAGGCCTCCTCTCAGTATGAGAGGCTACAGTTCCTACGCGGGCCCAGTGCGGATTGGGAACTTCAAAACACAACTACAAAAAAGAATTTGACGCTGTGTTTTCTCACGTTTTCAATAGCTTGTAAAATATCAAATGGGATTTCACAAATAATTCCGAAAAAATCAAAGGTGCTTGGGGTTCGAAACCAAGACCCTCTGCAAGAGAGGCCAGTCAAAACGCTGGGCTCCCAGTAAATAATTCGATGAAATGAAATGCAATACATTTATTTTCTCAAACATGGTAAAATGGTAATACAAGTGGTCTTATAGATATTGCTTGCGTTGTTCGGTAACATAACTTAACCTAATACGTTGGCATGCAATTGTTTTGAATAAATTATAAATTACAAAATATCTAATATTAGAATAAAATTTCTCAGTTTCTTCCGTGGATGTCATAAGACGCGACTAAGGGAATAGGTTTAGGTATGCTTTACGCGACAGGCTGGCAACCTGTCACTATTATTAAACCTCTTCCATAACCACACCTAAAATTGTGCTATAAGAGGCCGCGAGGCGTGAAATACTCATAATCCTGGTTTTATGTAAGTATGTATGTGGTACGTACGTATTACAAATATTTGATTATGAACCAAGTATTCCTTAATTGTAGTCTACCAACTTAAAACCAAAAAAATAAATTTTAGAAGTCGCTTGCAAGTGTAAAATAGCAATGTAAATATGTCTCCGATTTCTTTAACAATACATACATACATACAATCACGCCTGTATTCCCAATTGGGGTAGGCAGAGCATACGAAACGTGGCATAAACAAAACCATGATCTTGACTATTTCACGCTTCCCAGCCACTTCTAGCGTAATTTTAGATTTACCAAAGAATCTACCTATTTTATAGTAAAGGAATCACGTTTGTGACTCATGCCGGGTCCAGACGAATTATGTTCTCTCATTAATTAGTGATATCTGATAACCTCTTAACCTGGTGGTCTGATGTCGTATGATCGTTCCATTAGAATGCTCTGATTGTCACTATGCTCATGACAAAACACTGTAACTTTAAAATGACGATTTTTCAGGAAACGCAGTTTTTTTTACCATAATTCCGCGAATATTGATACAACCAGCTTTCCGCCCGCGGCTTCGCCCGCGTGGAACTCGATTAAATTGCGGTATAAAGCACAACTATAAGAAAACTTCTCGTTTCAAACGACACACAGCGCCATCGATCTATCATTTATCGATCGGTTATCGATTGATATCGATCTATCATCGATCGATATCGATCTATCAAGCAAACTATATTTTTGTTTTCCCTCGGGAACATCAATTTTTCCGGGATAAAAAGTACCCTATGTCACTCTCCATGCCCTGAACTATCTTTATCTAAAAAATCACGTCAATCCATCGCTCCGTTTAGCCGTGAAAGACGGACAAACAAACAAACAAACAAACACACTTTCACATTTATATATTGGTACGGATTACGATGATATTAAGACAAAACATCGATAATGTGGTACTTATTGAATACAAATCATAAAACACAATACAAAAGTACAATACCTGTGTATCTGTATATTTGTGTTAACAATTTTGCTAAAATATTTTATTCAGGAATCTAACTGCTTGGATTAACACAAAAGTTATTTGCCTCCCATGTAAAAAATCCCGTGTGGTGTCGGGTTAGAATAGCACCTCCCCCTTTCTTCCCGTGGTTGTTGTAAGAGTCGACTCTGGGAAAGGGTTAGTGTATTGTGGGCGATGGGCTAGCAACCTGTCACTGCAATATCACGTTTAACTATCTTGTTACCCTGAAATTGCTAAACGTGGCACTGGATTTTTGAATTCACGTGCTCCGCCAACCCCTCTTGGGAATACAGGCGTGAGAATATGTATGTATGTATACATACATTCATCACGCCTGTATTCCCAAATGAAGTAGGCAGAGCACACGAAACGCTACATACAGAACCATGACCATTTCACGTTTCGTGGTTTTTACTACGAACAACTGATATTCATTGATAAAAATAATTATAATCAACGGGGATAGACCGCCGCTTGGTTTATTTTGTTTTACCCATCCAATTGATAATGGTAGTCAGTTGTGTTGCTAGTGTACAAAAATATTTGATTTAGGGGTTATTGCCGTGTGGTTTCGGGACTCAAATTACACCCCTCTAAATCTTCCGTGGATGTCGAGAAGACTAAGGAAATAGGTAGAGGTAAATTTTTGGCGACAGGCTAGCAACCAATATGTACCTACCTACCACTTAATTTGAAACCTAAAAATACAGTAGCAGTGGCTACATGAATTAGTAGCCACTTGCGACATCCACGGAAGAAATGGAGAGGTGTTAACTCCACACGACACAACATAAATGTACAAATATTACAAAAATACTTACTAAACTGCACAAATTTTGGCCTAAATGGTCTTTTTTGGGGACTTCATATTTAATTCAGGCAACCCCACGCTTCTAAATGAATGCAATGTTATCTACCGCCGATATTCAGTCTAAACTAACAAACAGACGGATGTATTTGGAACTAAAGCATCCGACAAACTAGTCAAAATAAAATATACTTAAATTAAACAGTGTAACCAAAATAGTTTAAAACCACCAAAGTGCAAATACGTGATTTTTTTCTCAAAAACTGTGCTCTTCGATTCAATATTTAAGTGTGATAAAATAAAATAAAAATAGTGATACATCTCAAAACTCAGTGACTTTCTAGTTAACATTTCTAAAAATGGATGTGATATTTAAAGAAAACAACATATTTTACAATGTCCTATGTGTTTTGATAACGGAGAACGAAAAGTTGTTTGATAGAAGTGATGCTAGACTCTATTGGAAGACAGTATATCACATGATGATGATATTCCATCACGCGTATGTGGCCAATTTCGCTGCTGGGATAAATCTGGAGAGCGAGTATGAAGAGATACGTAGATTAAAAACGTTTAGATTGGGGTATCTCACCGGTTGGAATTTTGTAAGTTCAGTGCATATTTGAGAAGGAACATACATACATCATATAGCCGTGGTAGCCCAGCGGTTCGACCTGTGGCCTCTTCAAACCCCGGGCTCGCACCTCTGAATTTTTCGGAATTTATGTGCGATATCGAATTCGATATTTACCACGAGCTATTCGGTGAAGGAAAACATCGTGAGGAAACCTACACACAGCGACGAAGTACCTACTTAATTCAACGTTGTGTGTGAAGTTTCCAATCCGCATTGGGCCCGCGTGGGAACTATAGCCCAAGACCTGTCATACTGAGAGGAGGCCTGTGCCCTGCAGTGGGACGTATATAGGCTGATGATGATGATGATGATAAATGGAGAAAGAGGTATAATAGTGGCTGTTTGCTAGCGCGTCGCTAAGCATACCTAAACCATACATACACCATGCAAACGTGTCGTGCTGATCTTGATATAAAGACGCGAGTGGGTTTAGAATATGCCTACCTCTCCATTTCTTCCGTGTATGTTGTAAGAGGCGACGAAGGAAATAGATTTAGGTATGCTTTAGGCGACAGGGTAGCAACCTGTCACTAGTATACGACCTCTTCCATCTGTTTTCAAACCTAATATTATGCTGGAAGTGGCTGCGAAGCGTGATAGTCATAAACATAATCATTGTTTTTTTTTTTTTTTTCACTTCTATGTCACGTTTCGTGTGCTCTGCCTACTCAATTTGGGAATACAAGCGTAATGTCTGTAGGTTTTGTGGTGGGTCAGGAAACAGTTGGTTCCATGATACTGTCGTATTTTATCGTAAAATATTATCGTATAGAATATTAAAAGTACAAAGGCGGACATATCCCTTTAGGGATCTATTGCAGCTGACCTTCGAGCGATTGACAATCCATCATCATCATCATCATCATCATCAGCCTATATACGTCCCACTGCAGGGCACAGACCTCTCAGTATCACAGACGTCTCAGTCCCACGCGGGCCCAGTTCGGATTGGGAACTTCACACACAACGTTGAATTACTTCGTCGCTGTGTGTAGGTTTCCTCACGATGTTTTCCTTCACCGAATAGCTCGTGATAAATATCAAATTTGATATCGCACATAAATTCCGAAAAATTCAGAGGTGCGAGCCCGGGGTTTAAACCCACGACCCTCTGCTTGAGAGGCCACAGTTCGAACCGCTGGGCTATCACGGCACATAATCACGCAATATCACTGCAATCCATGTCAAAATGTAAATAATCCTGACAAAATGTTGTCTAATATCTAAAAAATCTAAGATAAGACTAACTTTACGAACTTACTTTCCACACAAATTGACAAAATTGTCCAAATTTTTTCACAAAAAAATGATTTCATTCTGTGACCACCATGACTGCAATGAAAACATTGTTTTTGGTATAGAACCTATGGAATTATATGCAGTAACGCACACGACGCGCAAAAAGTCCGGCGCACAATGCATACAATCCTCGCAGACTTTTTGTGCGACGCAGACTCGATCGCACAAAAAGTCTGTCGTCTGTGCTACATCTTACAACTTTAAATAAAACGGCCCAATTAATTAATTAATTAAAATGATTAAGATTTACTGATTGTTCCTTTATTAGAACTTATAGATCAAACAGCGCAGTGAGGCGCAGCGCAAACGACAGACTTTTTGTGCGATCGAATCTGCGGCGAACAAAAAGTCTGCGTAGATTGTATGCATTGTGAGCCGGAGTTTTTGCGCGTCGTGTGCGTTACTGCATATAACTCCATAGGTTCTATTTTCACAGACTAAAAAATCCGTCGCGGATACTTTGTCGTCTGCGCAGGGCCTAAATAAAACGGCCCAATTAATTAATTAATTAAAATGATAAAAGATTTAATCGGTAAATATTCGGGCGTTTGAACCGCTCTCATTGTTCTGAACACTTTTATTATTCGATTATTTAAGAAATGTGCACATAATAGTCTAGTGTGTACCTACCTATAAGACACATACACTATAACTATACACTAATGAGTGTGTCTTATTGTACCAATTTCTTAAGAAATCTGATAAAAAAAAAGTGTTGAGAATAATGACATCTTTTCAAACGCCCGAATATTTACCCTAATGATTGTTCCTTTATTACAACATCAAACAGCCGCACCGTGTGTGATATAAACACGTGAGTATCCGCGTGTCTGCACTTCGGTCAGGTCATTAACCGATAAGCAGCAAGCAAATATAACCCTTTTGCTAATGCTAATAGAGTTCCACGCGAGATAACAAAGGTCAATTTTTTGTGGGTCAATACGGTGTCGTAATTACGCGGTTGACTGATTATTTGCATACATACATACATACATACATAGTACATACATACACGTGTGTGTCCCCAAATGAGGTAGGCAGAGCGCACAAAACTCTACATATTTATTTTATTTTTTATTTTTTATTGACATGTTATTTTTGAGTTATTATTGATTATTTGTATGTTATAAATTGGACAATCCCAAAATGGTGAGATAATTAATGTTATTTATTGATTAATGGTTTCTACATATTGTTTTTATTTAATTTTGACATATTTATTATTGTGACATAATTTTTTTATTTTATTTCTTAAAACACTTGACGAATTCAATCTAAAATCGCTTAACTTGACATTGTATTGTGTATTGTTCATGTTGGATTTTATATTGAATGAATAAATAATCTACTTAATCTAATCATACACAAAACGATTACTATTTCACGTTTTGTGGCCACTTCTAGCGTAATATTTTTTAGGTTTTGAGGTGGCAGGTACAATAGTGACAGGTTGCTAGCCTGTTGCCTATAGTCTTACCTTAACCTATGTCCTTAGTCGCCTCTTACGACATCCACGGAAGAAATGGAGAGGTGTTTTTTTATTTTATTTACTGTGTAAATGTGTAAACCTGCTTCCTTAGTTGCCGACATCCACAGAAGAAATGGAGTGTTTCTATCCCGGCACCACACCGGATTTAAATATTTATAGTATTTATACACTTGATACTTGAGTCCTTACCTAATGCTAGGTTTACACGGGCTTAGTACTTGTCATTAGTGTAGGTGGTTAGGGACTTATATGCGCAGTGACAAGTGGCAAGTAACCGTCTACACAGTGGTGTTAGAGAATACTTAGTATTAGTAACAAAACACTTCAGCAGCTTTGACTAGGTAATCTGCTAATCACTAATCAAATTGCACTTGTCATTAAACGTTTACACCACTCGACAAGTGACAAAGTATTAGTAGATTTTTACCTGGGGTGGGTGCTTGTCGCTTAGTAAATATGAACGGCTTCTAATCACTTGCACTTGCAGTTGCACTAATACTAAGCACTTATACAGCATGTTTACACATCTGTGACAAGTGTAAGTGGCAAGTACTTAGCATTAGCTACTAACCCCGTGTAAACCCGGCACAACAGAGCTTGAAGCAAACATGTTATCTAAATAATAGCAGTGACATAAATATAGTAATAATTATAATTAAATCGTGGGGTCAAAGGATAATTAGTAGCCTATTTACGAATACCTTATTAAGGAATTCATTATCTATACTCTGGCGGTTTAGGTACAATCGAACCAACTGATTCCTGACCCACCGCAGAACGTTGTCACAATAAACGTCATAAACATTTTCCTTTGTCAAGCAATGCAATGTCACTATGACGTTCACTGTGAATACGTTCTATGGTGGGTCAGTAATCAATTGGTTCGATGGTACAGTCAGCGTCTGATACATGGTTACACATTGGTACTTTGTCACTGTGATCGCAGTGACAATTTCATGCGAGAGTTCAAATATGAGGTTAATTAGAAAAGGTACTAAAGTGTATACATGTATCAGACGCTGACTGTACTTAACTAAGTGAAAACAAACTTCATGTCAGATTTGACAGGCTAATAAGGTTTTTTTTACATATACATACATATTTTCACGCCTGCATTCCCAAGAGGGGTAGGCAAAGCACATGGATTCAAAAATCCAGTGCCACGTTTAGCAAATTCAGGGTAACCAGATGGTTAAACGTAATATTGCTGTGACTGGTTGCTAGCCCATCGCCCACAATACACTAACCCTTTCCCATAGTCGACTCTTACGACACCCACGGGAAGAAAGGGGGAGGTGCTATTCTAACCCGGCACCACACGGGTAAGGTTTTTTACCCACATTTATCAGATTTTCAAATAGTTTGGCAAAGGAATCTTACCTAATATTGATCTGATGGACGTTAGTGTCCTAATTCTGATTATTGGTATACCTAAAGTTAGGCACCAACAGCACATTTTTTATTGTTTCCTTTCTTTGCTAAACTTTTTGAACATCCGATAAAATGTGGGTAGTTAAAAAAAAAACCTTATTAACCTGTCAAATCTGACATGAAGTTTACGCTTAGTTAAGTACCAAAACCGCCCCCGCCATTTTAACCGCGTTCTGTGTGAATGTAGCTAGATACCATTGAGGATATAACCTATAGAGAAACAATGTTCGCAACCCCGGTCCGCAAATAGTTTGTTGATTTCAACATACTAAACGTCACCGTCACTGTCACAGAAACTGTACAGAGCCAATAACCGTAGAGAAAAAGGCACTAGCGTTACGCGCGATCTTGGACCGGCCAATAAGAGCACAGCGATCACTTCAATAAAATTGTTTTGCGGAATAATTTCCGAACAATCAAGATGACATTAGTACTCTATAGGTTCTATCCTCAATGCTGGATACATACGTAATTTGTACTAATATAATAAAGCTGAAGAGTTTGTTTGTTTGTTTGAAGGCGCTAATCTCAGGAACTACCGGTGCGAATTGAAAAATTATTTTTGTGTTTGATAGACCATTTATCGAGGAAGACTTTAGGCTATTATAACATCACGCTGCGACTAATAGTACCGAAGAAACAGTGAAAAATGTGGGAAAAACGGGGGAAATTTGTCACTATGCCACGCGGACGGAGTCGCGGGCACAGCTAGTTTCAATATAAATGTATGAAATATTGGCGGCGTTGCTTTGCAATTTGTAGCGTACCAGCGCCACATGCGTCGAATAGCCGAACTAAACAATCCTAATCGACGAACGGCTGCATTAAATACTACTTCCAATCTCTCTTTAGGAATCTTTCCCTCAGATTGCTTAAAAATGTGTACGGTTTGGGCAGTTGAAATGCAAATCTTAAAATATACGGAGTATGAATCATAATCTAAACCTATATCCTTAGTCGCCTTCTACGACATCCACGGAAGAAACGGAGAGGTGTTATTTTAAACCTCTCATGTGGAAAAACGGTTTAATCCACGCAAAACCGAGAAAGACTAACTATGTATGTGTGCGTCTAACAATGTTAACACATAGTTAGACGCACACTTATTTTGATAACTCAAATCATCGTAACATTTCGTAATATCCTTGAGTTAACTTAACCTTGCGATAAATTAGATTTCAAATTATTTATCATAATCAGTGTATTAATTAGTGGAATGCGCATAAACGTCGACGTAAGGTTATCGCTAACTACGTTACCTTGATACGTGACAACTCGTTTAGGAAAGTTGCATTTATGTGACATAATTAATATGCTGGATTTTTTTTAAGCGTTCGTACCAAAAATACCATACGTAGGCAATGTATGTACAACAAACGTTACATATTCAGAACCACGTTTCGTAATCAGTTAGTTTTAGATTAGATTTTTTAGATTTAAAAATAGATTGAAGAGGCACAATAGTGACAGGTTGCTAGCCTGTCGCCTAAAGCATACCTAAACCTATTTCCTTAGCGCTAACAATATCCACGGAAAAAATGGAGTTCAACTTTTGTTATTATTATGGCGTTACGCAGACGACAGACTTTTGAGCGATCGAGTCTGCGGAGCAATAAAATATCTGAATGGCGCGCAGACAGTTTCCATTCATAATTTTTATTGCTCCGCAGACTCGATCGCACAAAAGTCTGTCGTCTGCGCAGCGCCTATTACTAACCGCGTGGTGTCGGGTTCAAAATGTCACCTCTCCATTTCTTCCGTGGATGTCATAAGAGGCGACTAACGAAGCAGGTTAAGCTAAGGCAAGCAACCTGTCACTATTAGACTTCTGTCGCCAATGTTTCGATGTAAGGACACTAAAAGTGGCTACAAAACGTGAAATAGACATGATTCTAACTATGTAAGGTTTCGTATGCTCAACTTATGCATTATTATTATTACTAATTGAAATGAATATTAACCTTATTTTCTTTGTCCACAGTCGTTCCAGACAACGTTCTTATGTCTCGCTCTCACGTACGACATAATGCAATGGTTAGATAAGGAGGGAAGTAAAATCGGAAAAAGGATCAAATACTTGAGGGACATCATTTTCAATGGACTCGTTTTTCCTTTTACTTGTGTAAGTAGTTTATATGTATAAAACTATTAAAATAATAATGGATCCGGCCAATTTGTCACCCATTTTCGGGAGCAACGCCACAGCGGCAGCGGTTAGACGCGCGCTCAGAGTGACTGTCGGCGTGATGCGTTGCTCTCAATGATGAGTCACGAATTGGCTTGAAACATGTCGAGGTAATCTTGATATATGAGCGTGAGTGTGTTCGTTTGATTTCATTTTGCATCGAGTAATTTTGTTTTTGTTTTTAAAATGGTAAAAGTAATTGCAAGATTGATATAGCAAGTTAAACCATTCTTAAAACACCTACGAAACGTGATATAGTAATGATTTTATTTATGTAACGTTTCGTATGATTTTAGATTGAAACATGATGAAAGAGATTAGCTATGTCCACACCAGTGCGCTTTCACGTTCACCTTGCGCTTTCTCTGACGCATGCCCGTGTAACCACACTCCGACTAGATCAGTCCTCAATGAAGACGCGCTGGCGGCATGCGCTGTTGTTGGTGGTTGCACGGGCATGCGTCAGAGGAAGACGCAAGGTGAACGCGATAGCGCACTGGTGTGGACATAGCTATAATATAGGGCAGCAGTATCGTTTTGAATGTGATGAATGTGAGTGAAGCGAAAGAAATATGTCAGAATAGATACGAATGGCGCGCTGTTGTCTCTGCCTACCCCGCAGGGAATAAGGCGTGACGGTTATGGGTGAATATTTTCGAATGTGCATATTGGGCGTCCCAAAAAAGAATCCAAAATATCGGCTCAATCAAGGAGTTTTATTGGTTCATGGGAAAGCTTATGGTGTTAATATAGTAAAAAAAATATTTGTTCACTTGTTACGCTATTATAAAACTAGAGTTTTCAAATTGAATATTTTCGACGAATGGTAATGAGAAACAAGGCAAAATGGTAGGGAGAATTCGTCGAATGGTAGGGAGAAATATGATTGGTAATGAGAAACAAGGCAAAATGGTAGGGAGAATTCGTCGAATGGTAGGGAGAAATGTGACTGGTAATGATAAACAAGGCAAAATGGTAGGGAGAATTCGTCGAATGGTACGGAGAAATGTGAATGGTACCTAATGAGAAACAAGGCAAAATGGTAGGGAGCATTCGTGAAATGGTAGGGAGGAATGTGAATGGTACCTAATGAGAAACAAGGCAAAATGGTAGGGAGCATTCGTGAAATGGTAGGGAGGAATGTGAATGGTAATCTAAACTGCAACTACCTAATTGAAGCTCAATTAAACTTGAACCAAAACTCCGATTTCGACTTCCGACTTCCGACATCCGATTCCGAATCCCGAATCCCGAATTCCGAATTCCGACTTCCGACTTCCGACTTCCGACTTCCGTTTCCGATTCCGATTTCCGATTTCCGATTTCCGATTTCGAATTCCAATTTCCGATTCCAATTTCCGATTCCGACTTCCGATTCCGATTTCCGATTCCGAATTCCGAGTTCCGAATTCCGAATTCTGAATTCCAAATTCCGATTTCCGACTTCCGATTTCCGATTTCCGATTTCCGATTTCCGATTCCGATTTTTGATTCCGATTCCTAATTCCGAATTCCGATTCCTACTTCCGATTCCGACTTCCGACTTCCGACTTACGATTTCGACTTCCGACTCCGACTCCTGATTCCGACTAAAACTAATTTGAACCTTCATTTATTAACTCTTTTAATTAGTTATGGCCATAATCCTTACTATCCTTACTAATATTATAAGTCAGAAAGTGAGTTTGTTTGTTTGTTTGTTTGTTTGTTCCGCTTTCACGCCGTAACTACTGAACCGATTGCTTTGAAATTTTGCAGACATAAAGATAGAAGTCCGGATTAAATAATAGGGTACTTTTTATCCCGGAAAAAATTGATGTTCCCGAGGGAAAACAAAAATATAGTTTGCTTGATAGATCGATATCAATCGATAATGAATCGATATCGATCGATGATCGATCGATAGATGATAGATCGATGGCGCTGTTTGTCGTTTGAAACGAGAAGTTTTGTTATAGTTGTGCTTTATACCGCAATATTATAACCGAGTTCCACGCGGGCGAAGCCGCGGGCGGAAAGCTAGTATATTTATATAGTGAATCCTCAGTGAATCCTACGGACTCTCATTACGTTGTGCTAAAATAGTAAGTAAAGTAATCTTATTACCGTTTGTGAAATCGAATGGTAAATACGGTAATTATGCGAATGGTAGGGAGATATTGACCATTTTCTAATCTTTGTGTACTATTTAAGAAATTTAAACGCATTGAATGATAGTGACTGTGTCAACAACTCAATAATATACAGTTTAGTCTATTTTTTTATAGAAATATATAAGCATAACATACCTCTGGCTCGTCGAATGGTAGGAAGAATTTTCTTGGAGTAAACTCAATTTTCGACAGGAGATTGCGAATTTTTTCGGAGCAGATCGCCGCACGTGTGTGTGCCTGCCGCGGTTAGCTCGTGCGAGCTGAGGCCGAAGCACTGCTTTGAGAGTTACTCGCCAAATATGTGTGTATAATCTTTAAATGTTTATTTTAAGTTCACGAATGGTAATGAGCCGGGCACCTTGGGACAATTTTTGATTCTATCACAAAGTGCCTTAAAATGTTCTTTAAGCAGTGAAATTTTTAAATTGACTAGGTAAACTATTAAATTACACAAATAACACAGAAAAAATACGATCTTCAACATATAAGATATACATTTTTGAGTTAAAGTACTCAAATTTGGGTTTTGTGACACGAATGGTAGGGAGGTTTTACGACCGTTTGAATTTATTTTATATATTTCTATTTAAAATTCATACATGTTATGTATTGGCCACAATAGTACAGATGCCACTTCACGTGGTAAAATTATCGTTAGAGCAATTTAGACCGTTTTAGATAGTTCTTTACTAAAGGCCGCGTAATATGTACATTTGAAAATATTCACCCTCATGTATGTATGAGTACCGTTTGTGGCCACCTTAGTACCTACCATTTTTGGCCAGCTGACATTTTAATTAATTTACAAAAAATCACAATACTTAAACCATAATTTATTATATTTCCATCAATTCATTTGTAATTGAATCGAAATTTTAATGTTTTGTTAGTATAAATTTTGTTATATTGTTTATTTAAACAAAAAATGGCTACAAAGGGGTCGGTGGCCACAACCGGGTCACTTGCCCTACTTATGTATGTATGTATGTATTTCCAGTTCGTCCACTGCATGTTCTGGGCGGTCTACTTCATCGACCGAGAGCTAGTCTTCCCCAAGGTCTACGACCAGATCCTGCCCTGGTGGCTGAACCACTGTGTCCACACCAACATCATGATCGTCCTCATCGTGGAAACCATCCTGACCAGCAGACGGTACCCTGCTGATGTGAAGGTCGAGAGGATCTTCTACGTCTTCATCAACATCTCTTATGCTTTGGTGTGAGTAGACCTCTTATCATAGCTACATAGGTCTTTTTAGTGTTCCGTACTCGAAGGGTGAAAAATAGGACCCTGTTACTGAGATTTTGGTGTCTCTCCGTCTGTCGCCAGGCTGTATCTCATGAACAGGGGTCGGATTTTTCATCGCATGATCCGAGGCAAGAAAACTATGGAGTCGATATTAAAATTAAATTATTATTTAAACCATACTCATACTCATTCATTTTATTAAGAATGAAATTAAATTGTAAAATATAATAAATCGCTATGAGTAGAAATAAATTACATTGTAAATAAAGATAAAGTAAAATAAAACATTACTTTTATTTTGTGCATCTAGTTTCCAATATCCATAAAGCTTGTAGATACAGGCATGAGTGCCTCAAAATCTTGACAAGGTATGGCATGTGCATTGTCCATTTCAAAATTACAATTGTAAAACGAGTAAATAATGGCAAATTTTTCCATATTTTTAATTTTTTTCAGTGACATTAATTTTCGATTAACATTTTTAATCTGTTAACCTGCACAAGGGGCAAAGTATTACGGGACTAAGAAAATTAGTGAGTATGAGTATGAATATGAATTAAAAGTTTAATTTTAATATCGACTCCATAGTTTTCTTGCCTCGGATCATGCGATGAAAAATCCGACCCCTGGTCATGAACTGTGTTGGCTAGTCTGTTGAAATTTTCTCAGATTATGGCGTTTCTACGAGTACCTACTGTCGCTATAATAAGTAATAACCAATACTAAAAATAAAGTAAAACAATCGTTTTTTTGGTGTTTTGTGTCGATATGAATAACGGTAACTCACAGACTTGAAAGAAAAAAATGAGTATACAAAAAAGGTTGTTTTGTGCAGTTTTTGGTACGGAACCCTTTGCGTGAGTATAAAACTCGTATTTAGCCGGTTTGTTCTTGTACTTTAGTCAACGAACGTCATTTTAGAGAGTAGCCACCATGTCACTACACGGCACCGTAAACGTAAAATGACGAGTTATTTAACGTGTGAATATACGTTAGTCACTGTGTACTTTACACTTTTGCAGTGACCGCAAGCGTGCGTCAAACGACGTATTTACTTTGTGCAAGAAATATGTTCCGGTAGCATTTTAATTTGTAGGTATATTTAAGCTAAATAACCTAATTTTACCTATGTCTTTTTCCGCAGCTTCTACTCCATCTACTTCTTCGCTGGATGCTGGCTTTACGGAGTCTTCGGAGTCATGAACTGGTGGCAAGTCTGCATCTACCAGGCCTTCATATCTGGCTCTTCTGTGGTCTTCTACCATATGGCTTTCTTCTTCAACCGTCTCATACACTCCCCTCAGGGTAGCGAAGAAATCACTAAACCAAACGGTGACATTGAAACCAAAGATATAAGCAATTTGGGAGGCATTCCCAATGGGAATGGAATGAAGATAGCTTGTGTTGAAAATTTGGTTGGAGACAAAAATATATTAAAGGATAATTTCGTTGGAGAAGTAAATGAAAATGGAGAGAAAGTGAATGGTAAAGTTAGTGAGCATGGTAACGATTGGGGATCACTCGAGAATGGAGCGGAAGTAACGAATGGGATTGAAGTGATTGAAGTCAGCAATGGAACTGCTGTCAAAAGTGGGGACGCAGAAAACGAAGTTGCAGTACGAAATGAAAATGGTGGTGTAGAAGAAAATGGGAATATAGAGGATAGCGCGTTTGAGAAATCTTGGAGTACGAAGTATAGAAGTAATAGGAACCAAATGGAAAATTCTAGCCTTTAGTTTAGATTTTAAGAAATGTGATTGAAGTAATGGCTTAAAATAAATGCAAAATGTAACGCGAATTTTAAATTAAGTCGGCTAGGCCGAGTTTCAGGGAATGTTTCCCGAGAAACCTTATGCATGATTGTTATGCATTGTTCTACAAAGATCTTTTGACCCTTGAGTAACCATGTAACCAAGGAGGCAAAAATGTAGATCCTAATAAGGATGTCAACTGGGCTAAAAATATGTAATTCTAATTAGTCCCTTAGTTAGATTATGGAAAAATATGAAACATGGTTTTTTTGTTTGTACATTGACAAAGGTATAGATACTAGGTATAGATAATTTTTCCGGAGTGGGGGCTTGTTATGTCACGTCTAGGTAAACATTGTACCATGTAGTGATAGTGACGTCACTTGAAACTTTTAAGCGCTGTATTATCCCCATTTCCTGTTTGTCAAATAAAAAAACATGCTTAATATTTTTCGGTAACTTAACTGACGGACTGAATAGTTTTTGGTCATCTACCCAATTCTGAATAATTTTGCTAATTTTAAGTGTAATGTCAAAGTTCCACTATATATATTATCAGCAAAGAAATCTTCGTAATATTTATTGATCTGATGAACGTTAGTTTTTTAATTCCGATTGTTTCTGGTATTAGGTAAATTTAGGCACCAACAAAATATTTTTTATTGTTTCCTTCCTTTGCTAAACTTTTTGATTATCCGAAAAAGTTGGGTAGTAAAAAAAAAACATTCTTAACCTGTCAAATCTGACATAATATAGTTTGTTTACTTTAATTTAAGTGCCTAAACCGACAGAGTATAACAACGTTGTGTGGGATCTTCCCGTGGCATGAGGAGTTTGCCGAACTCTAGTGATGACTATTAAAATTCCGTCATATATAAAAAAATGTTTTTAATCGGTGATTAGAAGATAAAAATAGTTATTTGTGTGACTGTTGGTTAATAAAAGACATTAATGTGGGTATAAGCTTGTGAAATGAGCTATAGGTTAATTTCATAAAGAATCACGAGTAGTTTAATGGCTAATTATGTACAGTCGCATCCAGTTTTTTTTCCTTATTCAGTGTAATTTGTACAAATAATGTGTCAAATGGAACAATCGTACCACGGAGTCTGCTGCGTGCTCTGCGTGTTCTAATTTCAAGTTATTTGTATTATTATTTTTATCACCTGTTTTATAAAGTAGGTACTACAGTATTACCGAACTAAGAATTCCTCTGGACATACCTGCGCAGTTGACGAGTTTTGTGACGCGGGAAACTTCGATCTACCAATGATAAAAAAGATTTTTAACAATCGAGTTTTGATTGGTTATTGATGATGTCACAGACAGATGGCTCATGACATATGTCCAGGCTGGCGTAACTAGGAACAAAAAACCTTTTCTATGGACTTTGCGTGGCAGATCATTACCATCATACTAAAACAAAACGTCAGTACAGTTTATTACATACTAAACGGTTTTACTTAGCTTACAGTATTACCAAAATAATAATAATGATAAAAGAGACTTTCGCGCGCTTAACTCTTGCGTTGTTTTTGGTTCTTGATTGATAGATGTCACGTCAACATGACAGCCGCCCGTTTGGTTCGTCATGTTGGTAATTATCAGCCACGCAAACTGATTCCATTAGCTAGGATGGGAGTACTGACTCTTAAAACGTTCGGCTACTCTCGGATATCGTTCTGTCCCTCTCGGCGCAGACGGTAACAGCCGATCGGAGTTATTTTCTTGGGAAAACTGTACGCCCATTTCAAAAGGTAACATTATAAATTTATAATGCACTGCGGGATACAGGTATCCTAAAGTTAGCCATTTGCTGCTTTAGATAATTAATAATAATAATGCTGAATGTAGATATTTGATAATTTACAGCCTCAATTGAATTTTTCAATAGGCTAGGTAAACGGATATATTTATTAATGCAGTTTGTCATTTAATTTTTTTATCACGGTCATAGCTGAACCAAAAAAAAGTAACCCTTTCGGACTTGGTCAAAACTGTCATGTGGTTCTTAAATCCAAGTATTATGGTTGATTTTTGGGTTCCGTATCGCGTATCGCGAGATTCGCGAGTCGAAAACAGTTTTACCGTGCGATATTTGTTTGATTAAATTTAAACAGATATTTTTTTATGCTCAATTTGATCAAAACATAAATATTATGAATTTAATAATGATATTATAAAATGAAATATTTATAACTTAGTAATGATAAAATTTAATTAGGAAAAAGGTGTATGATGAATATGATTATGTTATGTGAAATATTTTCAAGTGATATAGAAATAAATCATGTATTTTATTGGATTAACAGATCATTTTCGTTTTTTTTTCACCCCAAAGTCAACATTATAATTTTCATATTCATATTTATATCCTACTAGCTTTTGCCCGCGGCTACGCTCGCGTTAAATTCCGGGCAACACAGAAGCTATCTCGGAATTATATTTAATATACGATTTTTTTGTTAGTCACTAAAAACCCGCATGCCATTTATAGCTTTTACGTTGAAAATTGCGGAATGCCCCATACAAACTTCAACACCCCATTTTAGGGAAGTGGGGGGTAATGAAAACAGAAAAAGTAGCATATGTCACTCTCCATGCCCTAAACTATATCTACCAAAAAAATCACGTCGATCCGTCGCTCCGTTTAGCCGTGAAAGACGGACAAACAAAAAACAAACACACTTTCACATTTATAATATTAGTATGGATTGATAATACAGAGGTTTCAAATAAAACCAAAAAACTCATAAGTACTTTCTTATATTTTTAGAAAAATATGTCTTAAATTACACGTAACTTAATTGTTGTTCCATATTTATAAAATTTACAGGTAAAATTATTCAGTGCTACAATATTGGCAACCTTTGAAAAATTATCTACTTTCTCTTACCAATAAGGTAACTAAGAGTATTGTTAATACTTAAAAATAAAAAAATATACAACATTATAAAAATGGTCAAAAAAATCTTAGCAAAAACTTTATTACAACGCCATCTAGCGTTCGCTCGCTGAACTAAAACGAAAAATTATAAAGTAAAGATTGGCAGTGATACGTTAACTAAAAATGACTTCGATTGAAAACCTGAAGCGTGTAAGGAATAGTTAAAAGATATTACAATCAACAGGTTTTTAGAATCTTTCAAAGGTTACACTGATCACAAGAATAAGAAATTTTAAAGAAGCGACATTGTGCACTTGGCCGTCTGAAGATAGGTGTTTAATAAATATAAAAAGCAAAAATAAATAAGCTTGCGGCCAAATTTGTCATACTTGTTGTAGGTAGCTATGTGTGAATAAAATAATATTAGATATTTTCTTAAATATGTTTTACATTGCCACCCTACCTGGGTAAAGTTAAAAATAATCGCTCAATTTTGACATTTCATCACCATACCGCATATTCAGAACTAAAGAAACCTAACCTAAAATGTGTCACTTTACAAAAATGTAATTTACATTTTTTTCGCAAACTCTGGTTTTGAGACAATATCTGTCACATTTTGGATTTTGGATCTCTTACATTCTGAAGATGCGGATAATATTTTTTTTTTAAATAAATATTCACGATTGTCAATGCCGCTTCTATACACTTTTATTCTTACGTCCCATCACAATGGTCTACTTAATTTTCAACCCTAACCGCTCGAATTGGAGCTCATTATCCTTTACAATAACGCCTTTATCTTTCATTTTGTCTTCGTCTAAATTCAAAGTTGGTCATATTAAAGAAAATTAAATGAAAGAGATAGTTTAAACTAAAAGAACAGTTGAATTGTCGCATGAAAATAAAAAAAAAAGTGAAAGATTTTAGAAAAAGTCAGTATTTTTGCCATAAAATGAAAAATGAAAAAAGCCCTAAAATGAATTCCTGACAACATGAACTTTACTTACATGAGATAAAGACAGACTGCTTTAAAACGTTGTCAAAATTCACTTTCACAAATTTTATCACTAAAAATTTAGGTCACTTAATTCAAATCGAAGACAAAATCAAAGACAACTTTAAACTCATTAAAAGAACTGCACCGTTTTCTGCCCGTTAAAAATTTGAGGTCTGACCTCATAGACCAAGTGCCTTTGAGGCCTCTGCAGATCCGTATATCTTTGCGGCTGCAGATAATATGAAGAAGGCGTTCGAATACTGACTCCAGAAATCTGAGGTCTCTGCCTCACTTGGTAATTTGTCAGCTCTGATGCTGCGTACTGTGGTTCCTGTTGGAAACTGTTCCTAAACCTAGAGAAAGTGTAATCTCTGTCATTAGGAATGACAAAACCACTTGGTATGTTATTCCTAACGTTGACATTAGGCAAATTAGGTGTTATGGCTTCGTTTATCCTGACATCGTATTCGTTTTCAATGGAATCGGCCAGGTTCTGTTTTATTGATATATTTTCTGGTATCTTCAATGGTTTACCTGTTGCCGTGTAAGGGTTGGAGATCTCTGGTTCTACGTCAGGTATTTGAGGTGATGGTTTGAAAGGCGCTTCAGTTTGTCTATACTCGTTTCTGCTTTTAGTTTTAGCTGCTGTCTCTATTTTCTTGGCTTCTTTTTCCCTTCTTTCTTCTTCCTGTTCCCTTCTTCCTGTTTCCTGTCCTCTTCTTCCTGTTTCCTGTTCCCTTCTTCCTGTTTCTTGTTCCCGTCTTCCTAATTCCTGTTTCCTACTTTCTTCTTCCTGTTCCCTTCTTTCTAATTCCTGGCTCCTTCTTTCTTCTTCCTCTTCCCTTTTTTTAATGTCCTCTTTCCTTCTTTCTTCTTCCTCGTCCCTTCTTTTTAGCTCCTCTTTCCTACTTTCTTCTTCCTCTTCCCTTCTTTTTAGTTCCAGTTCCCTTCTTTCTTCTTCCTCTTCCCTTCTTTTTAATTCCTCTTCCCTTCTTACCTCTTCCTCGTCCCTTCTTTTTAATTCTTCTTTCCTTCTTTCTTCTTCCTCGTCCCTTCTTTTTGTTTCTTCTTCCTCTTCATCGGCGGCAGCTTGTTCAGCAGCTAAATAGGGCTTTAAATAATCGCCAGGTGAAAGTGTCGTTTCTAATTTGTCTTTAATAGCTTTGTAATTGTCATTATACACTCTCAAAACTTTAGCTGCTAAGAATTTAGCCTGGTCCTTTGTTGTTATCTCTGTTGTTGACTGAGTTGTCTTTGTCGTTGCTGTAGGTTTCTCTGTCGTGTGTTCCAATTCTGTTGTTGTTTCTTTCTTATCGTAATCAATGTCTTCTTCGTCGTAGTATTCATCTTCGTAATCGTCTTTAGCAAGTTCTGTTGTCGTTGGTTTCTCAGTGGCAACGGGTGTCGTTAATTTCTCTGTTACTGTGGTTGTTGGTTCTTCTGTTGTAGTTTTAATAGTAGTGCTAGTGGTAGTAGGTTTTGGAGTAGTAGTGGTAGTAGTGGTCGTAGTAGTAGTAGTCGTAGTGGGTTTCGGGGTGGTATTAGGAGGAGCAGTTAGGTCTTTACCAGCAACTGGTTGTAAGCCCCTAGGCAAGTAGGGACTACCACCCCTAGACGGTAAAAAAGGACGCCTAAGTACTTTAACATTGGGTTTTATGTCTTTAATTGTGCTTGTTATGTCTTCGTCTTTGGATTTAGGCATGTCTTTGTCTTTCAATTTACGGACATCACGATCCCGTTCTCTTTCTCTGTCCCTTTTGTCATCATATTCATCGTAATACTCGTCTGTCACTTTAATTCTCGGAGTTTCTCTCACTTTTTGACTGTATGCGTACTTTTGTGATTTTACAGGTGGCTCGTAATAATATTCATCATCTTCATAATCTATTGGTTTTTTGACTTTGGGTTTAGGAGCCAGAGAATGATGCGGTCTTGATGGTTTGAACTTTTCCTTTACCACTGGCTCATGCTTCGGTCTTTCTTGGACTGTGCTAGTCTTCACCGAAGACGTTGGTCTTCTAGAATCTTCTTCTTCATAATCATCGTAGTATTCGTCGTCTTCCGCTCTATGAGGTGCTTTAGTTGTGGTGATAGGAACATACTCATATTTATCTCTTTCGTTAGCTGGTACTGGTCTTTTAATCTTGGGCGCTGCTCTAGGCATACTGAAGATTCCGCGACCGTTCGGTTTTACTAGAGTCTGCCCTTCAGGAGCTGTCGGTGGTTGCCGTCGCTCTTCCCGAGCCCTATCATCATCATACCCTCGTTCCCTTTCAGGTTTCGGCTTCGGCTCAGGTTTAAAAGGTCTTTCTTCTTTTGGTTTTTCCCTATCCCCTTTATACCTGCGGCCTTCGTTAAAAAGTCTTCCGGGATTAGTACTCTCTTCTCTAGTAGGTCTTCTATCTTCACGAGGTTTCTCATCACGCGGTCTGATGTCGTCTCTTGGCTTCATTAGTTCCTCTCTCGGTCTTTCGTCTCTTGGTCTAATTTCATCTCGAACCTTCTCGTCTCTAGGCCTTTCATCTCGAGATCTCACTTCATCTCTTGGTCGAATTTCATCACGAGGCTTGAAGCCTGCTTTTGGTCTTTCTTCTCTCGGCTTTTCGTTTCTAACTTCATCTCTCGCAAAATCGTCAGTTTCCCTCACTTCATCGCGAGGACGTTTCTCGCCAGGTCTTTCCTTGTTCCTTGGTCTATCGTCTTCTCTGTATCTCTCTTCATCTTCGTCTCTAGGCCTTGGTCTTCTGCCTCCTTGTCTGTACCCGGGTCGTCTGTCTTCCTCGTCGTCGTACGGTCTTGGTCTTTTGTTTGGTCTGCTTGGTCTATCGTACGGTCTTCTTTCTTCGTAATCTTCTTCTGGCATCTCGTCTCTGGGTCGCGGACGGCGCTCGTATCTGAAAATTATTAATGTATAACCATTATTTTCAGTTTCTAAAATCATATAAATTAGAATTGGTACTTCTCAATTCAGTACATATACCGGGTGTCCCGTGGCAGATTTTGGATTTCAAAGTTAATTTTAAAGATGTTTTTAACTGAGAATATAAATTTATTTGTAATGAAAAGAAAGATGAATCATGCGGATTTTGTTTTTTAAAGCGTACTTTATCGAAATGTGTTCCATCGCAGCGCAATCACTCGGGGAATTTTTCCAGTGCATTCTGATTGACGCGCTGCAGTACTGACGGAAAAATAGCGTCAACTTTTCGAGTCATATTTTTGTTTAAATCTAAAAGATTCGTCAGGTCATTATCGCATAAATTTATCTTTAAGTTTCCCCCATAGATAAAAAAAAACCAAAGACGTCAGATCTGGTGATCTGGATGGCCATGTCAATGTCTTTAAACCGGCTATTCGATTTTCCGAGGAAGATTTTCTTGAAGAAGGGTCATCACATGTTCCCAGAGAACTCCTGCCGCTCTCTGGCCGACTAAGTTTAAAATTTCTGTACCAATTGGATCTTAAAAGGATGGAATTTAATGTCCAAGCTTGAAAAGCGGTGCATGATGGTTTTTGGCAGCCGCAAACTTGACGCTTTCTTACGCTCGGAATGGCGGGGACTATTTTGCACGTTGTTTTCAAAACGTCCAATGTTTTGATCAGTCCTTCACGTTTGGTTGGGACCTGGAGGTGGCCTCTTTTACTGTTGGACGTGTTGCGTGGAACTTCTGGACCCACGTCCTAATCAGAATTCCACTCGGTTCAACACTTAATAGACAAATATTGTAGTGAGAACAAAATGACCGGTGAGCTACAGCGCAGAAATTTATGCTTTAAAATACGCTTTAACTGCGAAACCACGGTGCACGCCAGTCCACTACTGCACCATGGGTAAACAATCCGCACAAATGCCAAGTCAAACGGTATTACTTTCTCGCTCCCACGCGCAACCGTTGGAAAAATATTCAAATTTCAAATCCAAAATCTGCCACGGGACACCCTGTACATACACATAATATTCACACCTTAGCCATAGCCGCTTTCAGCACAATGTGTAGGTTTTAAGTTAAATAAAAAAATTACAATAGTGACAGGTTGCCGTCCTGTTTACCGTGGTAGCCCAGCGGTTCGACCTGTGGCCTCTCAAGCAGAGGGCCGTGGGTTCAAACCTCGGGCTCGCACCTCTGAATTTTTCGGAATTTATGTGCGATATCGAATTTGATATTTATCACGAGCTATTCGGTGAAGGAAAACATCGTGAGGAAACCTACACACAGCGACGAAGTAATTCAACGTTGTGTGTGAAGTTCCCAATCCGCACTGGGCCCGCGTGGGAACTATAGCCCAAGTCCTCTCATACTGAGAGGAGGCCTGTGCCCTGTAGTGGGATGTATAAAGGCTGATGATGATCCGCTGCCGTGGCGTGTAGTTCTAGACGAATTGGCCCGAAACATGTCGAGCTAATTTCGATACAAAAACGTGAGTAGATCAGTTTTCTTTTACTACTTATGAGTGAGTCTCACGGTAGTTTTATGTTTACATACATATTCTCACGCCTGTATTCCCAAGAGGGGTAGGCAGGGCACGTGAATTCAAAAATCCAGTGCCACGTTCAGCAATTTCAGGGTCTCCAGATGGTTAAACGTGATATTGCAGTGACAGGTTTTATGTGACAGTGTAATTACCTGTCATCCTCGTACTCGTCCATAGGCCTGCGTTTCCTGCCGCCGGGCCTGCTCCCAGGCCGTGGTCTCTGCCTCCGTCTGCCTCTGTAAACACCAAATAAGTAGGTAAACTTAATAAATATTTCCTTCATAGATCTAAAGTGGTTTCTATGGTGGGTCAGGAATCAATTGGATTGATGGCACAGCGAAGTAAATCAATGATCTTTGATAGAAAAAAATCGCGAAGTCAACACAGACTATAAATAATGATTCCAAAGGGTAAAAACGGGACCCTATTACTGAGACTTCGCTGTCTGTCTGTCTGTCCGTCCGTCCGTCTGTCCGTCTGTCACCAGGCTGTATCTCACGAACCGTGAGAGCTAGAGAGTTGAAATTTTCACAGATGATGTATTTCTGTTGCCGCTATAACAACAAATACTAAAATCAAAATAATAATAATAATTAAGGGGGGCTCCCATAGAAAAAACGTGTTTTTTTTTGCAGTTTTGGGTCCATTTAAATAATTGTAACAGCTAAATACTTGAAATGCTTACAGAATATTTAAGTAAATATTTACTTAAAAAATAAATAGTAAAATTGAAATAAAATTAATATTTAAGGGGGGCTCCTATACAAAAATTCTGATTTTTTTTGCAGTTTTTGGTACGGAACCCTTCGTGCGCGAGTCCGGCTCGCACTTGGCCGGTTTATTTATGGTTTATATAGTGTCCCACTGCTGGGCAAAAGCCCCCCTTTTTCCTTCCACTCGTCTCTGTTTTTAGAAACCCGCCAGTCAGGCCTGAAACGCTCCAAATCATCCCAATCAGAGACAATTTTGGTCGAACGACCTGGATGCATGCGGCAGATGTGTCCCGCAATACCCCATTTCAATTTAACAGTAGATTATCTTTTATCTTAGACTAGCTGTGCCCGCGACTCCGTCCGCGTGGAATAGTGACTAATTTTCCCCGTTTTTCCTGAATTTTTCAATGTTTCTTCGCTCCTATTAGTCGTAGCGTGATGTTATATAGCCTAAAGCCTTCCCCGATAAATGTTCTATCCAACAAAAAAAGAATTTTTCAATTCGGACTCGTAGTTCCTGAGATTAGCGCGTTCAAACAAACAAACAAACAAACAAACTCTTCAGCTTTATTATATTAGTATAGATAAATCAAACAAAATCCCTGGTATTTAGTATGTAGTAGTCGCCATCACAGTCACCACTTAAATACCTAGTTGCCTTAATCATCCTTTACGCGGTTATAGTAGTTTTCGTCGTAGTAATGACTTACCTCTCCACTTAGTCACAAACCTCTTTGACGCTGTTCTTGTCACAGTAGAGACGCATCTCTCTTCGTAGTCGTAATCGGGTAAATATTCAGGCGTTTGAATCGCTGTCATTATTCTCAAAACTTTTTTTTATCAGGTTTCTTAAGAAATTGGTAAAATAAGTGTGTTATATATATATAGTGTCTGTGCCTTGTAGATAGGTACACACTAGACTATTATGAACACATTTCTCAAGAATCTGATAAAAAAAGTGTCGAGAATAATGACAGCGGTTCAAACGCCCGAATATTTACCCAATCATCCCTAACACTTGGTAGTTTTCATCACACTCTTACCTCTCCTCATAGTCGTAGTCATCCCTCGCCGGGTAGTAGTAGTCGTCGTCATAGTAGTCGTATCGGTGCGGGCGGCGCGTGCGCGGGCGCGGGCGGGGCGTGGTCGTAGTAGTGGTGGTGGGGGGAGGGACCGGCGTAGTTGTCGTTGTGGCCTTGTAGAGAGCTTCGTTCCTGTAATGTGACAACTGTCAATTAATCTCCTCATTTCTTCTGTGGATGCATTTTACATACATCACTGCGTCAGGTCAAGAGTACCCGAAATCGACGAGCATGTATGAAGAAACTAATGAACGTGGATGAAGCAAGAGAGGTATGTCAGGATCGTAGCAAGTGGAACAAAGTGGTCTCTGCCTACCCCTGTGGGAAAGAAGCGTGACTGTATGTATGTATGTATTGCGTTCCTAAATGGGGTTGACAGTGCACGTAATGGTATTACATAGACTATGCATCACGCCTGTATTCCCAAATGAGGTAAGCAGAACACGAGACGCTACAAAGATAAGGCCGGCTACATACATTCGGAAAAATTCCGTTTCGGAATCTCGAATCGGAAAATCGAACGCAGTCAATCCATACAAACCTATGGACCAGCCACACACAGACGGCAGCTTTCAAGTACCCATTCAATTCCCGGGGGAGATTGGGGTCGTAGACATAGTCCACCTGGGGTACCCCGGTCAACTTGTTATACTTCAATTATATATTTATTGAGTATAATAAGTCTATATTTTTTGTATGTAGGTACCTACTGTACTTCACCATGTTTATTGTATCCTCTCTTTTTGTCGGTCTCAATAATTTAGTTTCCTCTCTGCCTCTCAAAGGTTGGTTTTAAGAGATCCCTAAAGGGATAAGTCCGCCTTTGTACTTCGCCATTTCATTTTTTGTATTTTGTGTTTTTCCTTTTGTACAATAAAGTGTTTACTTACTTACTTTTTGTGTGCCGTAGACTCGATCGCAAAAAAGACTGTCAGCACTGCGCCCAATGCGTAACTTGTTCCTGCTAAATACCCATGCAGTTATTGAAGCCATATATGACATGTGTACTTGCCTGCCCCAGTAGTTTGGAGAGTTCTTGCAGTCCACGACGCTGACAAACTGGCAGATGAAGGTCTTCTGGTCGAAAGCGGTGTAGTTGGCGCAGAGGAAGTCGTACCTCGTGCCGTACAGGCAGTGGTGGTACACCTGCGGACAGGCACAGGCAAAGTTGTAGGTAAATGTTCTTAAAATTGTGTTCTTAGTTAACTTCATTATGGAATTCACATCATTACAGGTACAGTATTCCCAAGAAAATAAGTCGTATCGGCTGTTACCGTCTGCGCCGAGAAGCGCAGAACGATATCCGAGAGTATCCGAACGAGTAATTTATCTGTATTGAACTTTATTTACAAACGCTCTGGGCACAATTTTGCTTGCTATGCACACAAACTTTGTCGGCTACTCGACGCAATTGGCGCTGGGGTGCTAGACATCTGTCATGAGTTATCTGTCTGAGACTTCAATCAATAACCAATCACAATGCAAGTGTTCAATCACAATCCAAATATTCTCTTTTATCATTGGTAGATCGAAGTTTCCCCCTCCACAAAACTGATTTACTACGCAGGTATATCGTGGAGCATTCTTTGTTTGGTAATACTGTAATACACTAAAGGATAGTCATATTGGAAAAAAATATAAAAATTCGGCATTTTTTTAACAATAAAATATTACGTCAGGAATCAAAAACAGTTGCAAAAAAAAATCCTTTTGTTAATTGATTTTCGTTGCTATTTAACAATGCGAATTTGTACTCATCTGTTTATTTATATTTGATTTAGTGCGGTGAGAATGAACTCTCGCTCTCACATTTTTTTTGTATGATTTAGCTAAGTAAAAACGAAGTCTTCGAATGAGGAATTGTCTTTTTATTTTATCTAACAAGTAAAAAATGAAGTCTTCGAATAAGAAATTTGTTTGTATCTAACTTGATTTAGCTAAGTAATAATTAAGCCTTACTCGATTCATCTTACTAACCTATAACATTAGCAGACATCCCAGACAAGACCACTATGAAACAAAACTCACGTCAAAAACCAACTTTACCTCGACACATTAAAAAATGACGGTAGTTTCCAACTTACTTGACACTTATGCTCAACGGACGCGTAGAACCCGTCGTGCAATCCGTCACACTTGAAGTTCATCAATTCGGGTTTAGGCACGGTATCGTAGAAGGGGTACTCGGAGAGATTGTACCCGTTCAGTTCTCGGGGGAGGTTGGGGTCGTAAACATAGTCCACTTGGGGTACCCCGGTCAATTTGCTGTTGGTGGCGTTACCCTCCCCCTCCATGCCATCCATCTGTAAGGAGACGGTTAAAATTAGAATCGAAATTGGAATCGGAATCAAAATCAAAATTTTGAAGCTCAGGAGTTCCCAAATGGGGTAGACAGAGCACAAGAAACGTGATATAGGCAAAACCATGATTACGACTCTTTCACGCTGCGTAGCCACTTTTAGCGTGATTTTAGGTTTGAAAACAGATGGAAGAGATATAATAGTGACGGGTTGCTAGCCTATTATTAAGAGTGAGAGGTTGCTAGACCGATCCCCTAAAATGCACTTTGACCTATTCCCTTGGCCGCCTCTTACGACACCTACGGGAGAAATGGAGGTGTTATTCTAAGCCCGATACCACACGGGTAATTTATAAAACAAACGAGAGAAGAAATAAAAATTCGCGTATAATTTGCTAATTTTCATAGTAGGTACAGAATTTTTATAATGTTTTAATGACACCATATTCCATGTAGAGCCCTTTTCTCCATTTCTTCCGTGAATGTCGTATATTTAAGAGGTACCTATATCATTGAGGCGACAAACTAGCCACCTGTCACTAGTAACATACAACCTCAAAAAATATGCCAGAAGTAGCCACAAAAAGATTAATAGTAATGGGTATGTCTATGCAGCGTTTCGTGTGCTCTGCCTACCCCTTTTAGGAATACATAATAATATACGTATGTGTATGTATGAACTATATGTGATTGTATCAGCATGCGCCAGAGTAATTTCGAAGGTTACAACTTTCCATCAACAGGAAACTATATTCGAAGGTGATATGATTCCTTCATATTTCCTGTCTGAACACATAAGGCTAGCAAAAACGTGGGTTAAACTATACATACATACAATCACGCCTGAGTTAAGCATACGAAACGTAACACAGACAAAACCATGACTATTTTGCATAATTTTATGTTGTTTTTTAAACCGTGATATACTGTGATATACAAAAACTAAGAGATTTAAAAATAACCTACCTAAAATATAAAGTGATAATAACATAAATTATAAAACAGAATTAAACTGTCGTGAGACACTCATTTTGAAAAATAGGAATAACTGACGTTTTAAATTGAGTTTAGCTCAACATCTTTCGGTTTAATCCGTAGCCCTTCATCTAGGAGCTACAGCGACTGCTGCCAAACGCGTACTGTAAGCTACAGACACACGAACAGTGGTACCTATGTCGATCAATTAAAGCCACCAAGTCCGTATTTCACCAAGTGGAAAATTGTCAGGGATATATCTCACGTGAAATTTCGACATAATATCAAGCATTTTGTTAGAATTGTCCTCATTTTAATCAAATGACAAAAAATTACGTTATGAAACAAGATTACTTTGAATAGCTTGGCATATTTGTATATTTGTCGGTAAATTTTGACTTGTGATCGAGGCTGTGCCAGGTTTACGCTACAATTGTATTTACAAGTGCGTTTTTTTTTTGGGCTATACAAGAAAGAATGAGTGACAATTGTCACGATACTCGTAGTGAAATAGGGCCCTGAACGTCTAGTGTAATGAAAACGATTATGCAGTTGTTAACGAATTCGTTTGCGAGTTATCGCAAAATTGTATGGAAACTGTGACAGCGCCGCCAGCGGAACGTTTGCACAACTGCACGTCTCTATACAATTCCGTGATAACTCGCAAGCGAATTCGCTAACGAGATCATCGTCGTTTTCATTACACTAGACGTACAGTACGTCTAGTATGTTCATTTCGATGGTGCAGTCGTAAACGAATTGGTTTGCGAGTTATCGCAAAATTGTATGGAAAGCGAGACAGCGCCGCCGGTGGAACGTTTGCACAACTGCCACGGTCGACAAGCCTCCATACATTCCGCGACAACTCGCAAACGAATTCGTTAACGACTGCACCATCGAATTGAACACACTAGACGTAAAGGTCAGTCGATCAACTCAACGTTAACCGACGCCATCCATCGATCGATTGCTCTGGTCACCCTAAATTCAACGAACCTGCTCCTCATCTCCTGGTGCCGTGGGTTCCTCTGGAGCTGGTGTGGTGGTTGTTGTTGTCGTGGACTTGCCGAAGATCAGGGACGTGGCTCTGGCCGCTGATGCCGAGGGGACGTCCAGCGACAACACCGTCAGGGTTATACCTGGAATTGAGTTGTACTTGGGTGAGGACAAGTTGTACTTGGGTTCAGTATTGTACTTGGTTGAGGAGAAAAAGTTGTACCTGCGTTAAGACACGTTAAGACTTTGTTAAATTGGGGTAGGCAGAGCGTACAAAACGCTACATAGTTGAAATCGTGACCATTTCACGTTTCGCCACATCCAACATAATTTTTAGGTTCTAAACTAGCCTAGCTAAAACTAGCCTGTCGTGTAAACATACCTTGGCCTTATTTCCTTAGTCGCTTGAGTCGCTACTTACGACATCCATGGAAGAAATGGTAAGGCATTATTCTAAGGCCGACACCACACGGGAACAAAATTATTATTTACTCTTTCTGTAATGTATTATACGAAAATTTGTCGTACATTTTGTTTAGTGAATTATCGTGTTTCGATGGAAAAAAATCAATAACAATTTTAACTGTGTCTTAACATGCCTTAACGGAGGTAGGTACAACTTTTTCGTCCACATTGATTTTTGTAGTCGTTCGATTATCTTGATGAAATAAACATAAAAACACCTATATTCCTCAAATGGAGAAAAATCTCTTTAACATGTTAGAATGTTACGTTTTGCGTGGATGTTTTTAAGTTTTTTTTTTTATACTAAACGTAATTTTTATTTAATTGTTAAGCAACAAAAAATTATACCGTATGGTAGGTAGAGTACAAGAAACGATATGGTCAAAACGAAGATTATTTAAGACTATATTTTGCCCGCGGCTCAGCTCGCGTTAAATTCGGGGTATCACGGAAGAGATAGCACACATACCAATTTATAGCTTTGTAGGTACATTGAAAACTTCCACCCCTCACTTTAGGGAAATGGGGGTTTTTGAAGAGACAAAAAGTAGCCTATGTCACTCTCCATGTCCTAAACTATCTCTACCTAAAAAATCACGTCAATCCATCGCTCCGTTTAGCCGTGAAAGACGGACAAACAAACAAATAAACAAACAAATAAACAAACAAACAAACACACTTTCACATTTATATATTGGTACGGATTTCGTAGCCGCTTTGCATAATAAACATAAAATCATCTTTGCATAAAGTAAAAAAAAAATTGATTTAGCTTGTTGTTTTTGTTCCTACCCCTTTGAAAGGTAGGTAAGATAAAAGTACAAATGCTCGACGCCTCAACGCCCAATCGATGACACCCATCTGTCACCTGTCTTACTATGACATAAGGTTGCAAGTGCCAAGTATTGGGTCAGTGTCGAGCACAGGGACTATACCTTTCGTTGAGATTCTCAAAAGATAATTTTCTTCGATGTTTGATCAACCACATCGATCTTTCCGCTTCTATTAAAAACACTTGACCTTTAGAAATTGATTATGAAATCGAAAGCTGACTTAGGAACTAACCACTTTACTAAACCTTGGCACAAAATCTAGGCATTATTTGACATTTGATATAACTTTTCCTTTTACCAAACGTTTGTGAGATAATCGGATGGCACCGACAAACACGCAAGGTCTCATGAGTTGGTGCTCTTTTAAATGTCAAGCTATTTTTGGACTGGATGTAGAATAAAAAAATAACATAGTAGGTATTTATTAAAGTGGTGACTAAGGGCCGATTGTTCAATCACCAGATAAATTTATCTGTCAGTTAAAATTATTGCTATCCTTTTTTCGCGTCATATAAAAGAAAAGTGACAGCCAACATTTATCGGACAGATATGTTTTATCTGGTGATTGAAAAATTAGCTCTTAGTATGTTTGTTAGAACCGCACGCAGATTTATATCAAAATAGATTACTCAAGTGTATGTACCTCGCATGTCAAACTGGAGCCAAAAGGGAGAGCAATGCTCCTCCTTTGACGCGATTTCATTTCGTTTTATACATTTAGTTTTAGTTTAACTGCCTAGAGACAGGATAACTTGAATAAGGCGGCGTCATCTTTGACTGAGTTTCACTCGGAATCAATTCCCATCACTAAAGCGCTCATGTGACGTTACCTACTGTTGAGAAAAAGTGGCACGCTTGGTAGGTATACAAATGCAGGAACTCGCGGTATTTATTCCAATATAAATCTGTGGAACCGCAACAGTTCATAATCGAGGTTGATTACCTTTCTGATTTTTTTATTCATCCGATTGATTATAATAATAATATATTTAATCGTCCAACGCTGTACTAATATCTGGGAGGGATATTGCAAATATCCCTATTGCATATTCATTCGTAATTTCCACATGAAGTTAAATTTAAAACTAAAAAATATGCTAATGGTTACGCAATTTAAAATGGTCTATATGGTGTTTTGTGTGCTCTGCCAACCCCATTGGGAATACGGGTGGGATGTATGTAAGGTAAAAATACCAACGCTCGACGCCTCAACGCCCAGTAGATGACACCCATCTGTCACACTGTCTTACTATGACATAAGGTTGCAATTGCAAGTGCCGTGTATTGGGTCAGTGTCGAGCACAGGGACTTTTACCTTTTTTTTTTGGTAGCTTACAAAGTGTCCCACTGTTGGGCAAAAGCCTCCTACCTTATTTATGATAAAATCTTTACTACCCGTTAACCTGTCAAATCTGACAACTGAAGTATGTTTACATTTAGTTACGTACTTACCTAAACCGACAGAGTACAGTAACTTTTAACTATGACTTAACGCAGGTACAATTTTATGGTCCGGCCTTTTTATTTTTGGCACCCATAGCATACAGGCTGCTTCACGAGGAAACCGCATAACTTCACCAGCGTATAGCTGAGGTCATAACAATTAAAAAATGTTATATGAACATAGGTCGAAATATGACTTTTTTTTTACTTTTCATACAAACTCAATAAATTGATATTGGTTCACCAGTAACACAATGTTTTAGGATGAGCTGGCAACGCACAAACGCGCTGGCAGAGTCACAAAGACATTTCTTGTCAAAAATAAATAATTTTCAAGTAAAATACAGTGAAAAGATCCGTTTGCAAACGTTAATTACTGGCAAACTAAGCCGAATTCAGCTTACATTATATGACATTATAGTTTCTAAATATGGTCAGGAACACGGTGGTAAAGTTGTGCGGTTTCCTCCCGAAGCACCCTGTATACATATGTATAATATAATGTTTTAAAGTTTTGTGATTTTCACGCATATTTATAAATATGCGGAACTTAACCTGTCGTCTGTGTTTGATAAGGATCCCAAAAGTACCCGTCGTATGAGTATGATAAGGATCAGTATCATACGACTTTTGGGTATATTTGCGATTTAAGATCCTTATCAAACACAGACGACAGGTTAATCACGCTCTGTTATGATTTTGATTACCTCGAATGGAGTTACTCGTGACTACGGTCGCTGTCGCCAAAACGTAGAGGTAATTAAAATCATAACATACTTAGTATTTCACTTACAAAATATACTGAGTCCAAGCCATCGATGCCGGGACCGCTTCATTCTGCCAGTTTAGTCTGTAACAAACGAAAAACATGCTTAATTCCTTGAAATAAGGTAATAAATAAATTTAGTTTAAAGTGGCTACTAAGTGTGAAATAGTTCATGTTTCTTTTGTAGGTACTCTACTTATCCCTTTTGGGAATGCAGGTGTGACGTATGTACGAGTATGTAGAAATTGATAAATAATTAAGCATCACCTGAAATCGATCGCGATAGACCGGTCGATCGCGACTCTTACTCCAGTCGATCGTGAGAGGCAATAATTTTAAACAAAAAAAAAACCGACTTCAAATTAGCAATATTTTGAAAGTATTCTGTTTACTGAATGTTAAATTCTTGACTTCATCAACAAATTACCGAAAACGCCGTACATCTCCTTATAAAATTTGAAGAGTTCTCTCGATTTTTCCAAGATTCCATCATCAGATCCTGGTTTCGTGCCAATGGGACCAATTTCGAGTAATTCGAGTTATACCCTATCGATTAAAAAAAATATTTTGAAAATCGATCCTCGGGTCTCCGAGATATCGAGTAACATACACACAAAAAAAAAAAATTTGGTCGAATTGAGAACCTCCTCCTTTTTTTGAAGTCGGTTAAAAATATAAATATGTAGACCAGACGGCTAAACGTTATCACCAACTGCTTGCAATAACTTTGTAATTGGTAGATCGCATAGGGTTTCGTTAGTAAACAGGAGATCTTGGGTCCAATCAAGTCTGTTTAAATCTATACTAATATTATAAAGCTGAAGAGTTTGTTTGTTTGTTTGAACGCGCTAATCTCAGGAACAACTGGTTCGAATTGGAAAATTATTTTTGTGTTGGATAGAGCATTTTTTGAGGAAGGCTTTAGGCTATATGCATTACGCTGCGACCAATAGGAGCCAAGAACCAGTGGAAAATGTGGAAAAACGGGGAAAATTGCTCACTATTCCACGCGGACGGAGTCGCGGGCACTGCTAGTAGTGTATACGCAGTAGTGTCCGACCGAAGGTACAATTTTGGCCGAAGCCGAAGGTGTGTTGACCTCATGTTGACCCTAAGAAATAGGGGAATTTGCTAATAGTAAAAAAACGGCAGTAAATTATGCGCAGTTTTCGTTTCTAAATCAAGTGTGACTATGTTGTTATGTTATGTATTGTCAGTAATTTATATAATTAACTGCAAGTAATGCAATCGGGCCGGCGAAATGTTGCCCTGCTGAGCGCTGCGAACTATCCGTCTCGCTCTGGCATCGTTCGTTCAATTTCAAATCACAATTTGCAAAGCTTCGGCTTCGGCCAAAGCTTCGGCCAAATTTTGGCCGAAGCCGAAGGTTTGGCCGAAGGTGGTTTTTTTGGCCAAAGGTGGCCGAAGTCAAAGCCGAAGCCGAAGCTTCGGTCGGACACTAATACGCAGCCTCAGGATTTGGATTTACACTATAACACAGAAACCGACTCGGTCGTGTTCCGCGTACGGCCCTAAGGTCGTTTACCTTGCGCCCGCGCCGGCCTTGCAGCACTTTTACTAGCGCATTGTACAGCGCAGGTACTGTTTGCAAGTTACCCTAGAAATGTATTGCTGTTGTGTTAACATTGTATGTTTAGTTACGTACACAAATCCAATTGTTACATACATACATACACAGTCCCGTGTGGTGCCGGGTTAGAATAGCACCTCCCCCTTTCTTCCCTTGGGTGTCGTAAGAGTCGACTCTGGGAAAGGGTTAGTGTATTTGTGGGCGATGGGCTAGCAACGTAGCAACCTGTCACTGCAATATCACGTTTAACCATCTGGTTACCCTGAAATTGCTAAACGTGGCACTGGATTTTTGAATTCATGTGCTCTGCCTACCCCTCTTGAGAATATGTGCGTGAGAATATGTATGTATGTATGTACGCCAGTATTCCCAATTGGAGTTAGGCAGAGCACACAAAACGGGACATAGACAAAACTATGACCATTTTACGTCTTGTTGCTACTTCTGGCATCTTTTTTTTGAGTTGGCAGACTATAATGGTGACAGGTTGCTAGTCTATCGCCTATAATATACACTGACCAGCCTTAGTCGCCTCTTACGACGTCCACGGAAGAAATAGAGCGGTCCCAAAACCACGTATACATAGTTCGGCGTTAAAAAACTTAAAACTAACTTGTTAATAATTACTGCGTTATGATTTCTTGTTGTTATGACCATAAAATTAGGACAATTAATAGTTATGTCAATCAAGTATTATGACAATGGGCTATTGTGCGTCGTATCATTGTATTGTGCAAAAAGTTTTATGATTCCGGGAATTAGGGCAAAAATTATTATGTTCACCTGTCACTATTCTACCTCTTCCATCTTTGCAAAGCGTGATATAGTCATAATAATGTCTATGTCACTTTTCGTGTGCTCTGCCTACCCCATTTGGGAACACAGGCGTGACTGTATGTATGTATGTTGCAGAGTATTTAATATAATCTTATGTATTACTCAGATAGTAACGTTGTTGTTAAGAGGAAATATGCCGGTCGAAGGAATTGAAAAATAAGTATTTGCTAAATCTATTGCTGTCGCGCCGTGACCTGCCCAGACGACGTCGAGTGCGATAAGAACAACTACAGCTCGGACCGAAAATACCTATGAAAATTATTCAAAAACAACGTTTCGTAGTCCCCTGATTTCTTCTCCAAAACTTAACCGATTAAATATGTTTTTCATTAAATGTTTAAAAAATGTCATAACTGTGTTTCTATGTTCTTATATTTTGATATAATTGTGTTAAAATTGGTTTCTAGAGGTTTGAACACAACGGAAAAAACTTACCAATTTTTCATGCTTTTGGAGGTTAATATCTCTTTTAATAATTCAATAAAGAAAAAAAGGAAAACATAGGAACATGCTAATATATCATTAGATTGTTGATGTAAAAAATCATTGTTCTACGGGTAATATCCAGCGAGGAATCAGGGGACTACGTTTCCATACAAAATATGACCGCTCCATTTCCTCTTAATTATGTTTATGACTTGAAAACAACTAAAATAGCAAAATTATCTCCATACTCCAAAATGATTTCAGATCACGTGCATACATACATACAATCACGCCTATGTTTCTAGATGGGGCTTCAAGCTAGAATATTTTATAGTGACATGTTGCTAGCCTGTCGCTTAAAGTACGTCCATACCTATTTCCTTAGTTGCTTACTACGACATCCACTGAAGAAATGGACAGGTATTATTTCAATAACATTACAAAGAAAATGTAACAGACTGACAAAAATTAACCATACAAAGAAACATCATTTCGGAGTTTTTTTTAAAGTACGATACAATAACAATGGAATTAGTACATTGAGTATCAAGGGGAGGAAATGGAACATTATTAACGAGAGGCTGTTAGAAGCCCGACGCCGCAGGCGGAGGGCTTTTATGACTCGAGTTTATAATGTCCTTTACTCCCCGTGTTACACACAATGTTTTTCATCACATTTGCGAGGAAAAACTAAAAATTAAAGAAACCGAATGACATCACGTCACCGCACCGCGCTAATTCTGCTTGCGCTGTCACTGCTGTCAGTGCGTTTAGGTCTATTGTCACTTTTTTTAATCATATACCACAGACAAGAACTATGTTTCGCACAGAATGCGAATGGTCAACAGCCAGATTCTGTCAAAAAGGTTCAAACAAATTTACGAAAAAAGCATATTAAAAAACGCGTTGACATACATCCAAAGTATTAAATTAATACAGTTTCATAATGCATACATTAATTTTGCATTTAAAAACTGGCCCTTAAGTTTTAATAGCAGAATTTTTATTTTTACATTTGTAACCTCCTTAGTCTGAACTAATGTACCTGTACTAACTTTTGCAATTTTTAAAACTAAACTTTACCTCCCATAGGATGTAATGATAACTCCCGCGGTTACAATTTAGGCCTTTGTACTAAAGGAGACGCTCTTGTAATAACACCATTGACGAGCAAGTGTGATGAAATATTTTATTTATACATTTTGTAAAACTGTCACGTGTGCCCCATACGATGACAGACACACAACTGTGTCATATAACAGTTAGTTTTTACCCTACTGAGCACAGGAAATGCAATTATGGTTGACCATGTCTAGACGAAAGGATGCTTATTGGCTTATTGGTCAAATACCACGGTTTCTCTTTCAGCAGAAAACTTATTGGCTAGGTTTATCGGACTATCTGTAACTTGCTGTGCCCGCGACTCCGTCCGCGTGGAATTGTGACTTTGGGTATTTTCCCCCGTTTTTTTCCACATTTTGCAGTGTTCGCTCCTATTGATTGCAGCGTGATGTTATATAGCCTAAAGCCTTCCTCTATAAAAAAATATCAATCCAAAGATACCAAACAGTCAAAAAGTATGGGAGCCCTCCGTAAATAATAAATAGCTTTCACGAAACATTGTATAAAACCAGTTCTAAAGGCATCTGTCACAGCGTCAGATCACAAAGTATTATTAAAGACATTATGTACAGAAATCTGTGTTTTGAACCAATAATAATGAACAGATTCAACATAATAGAAGCGAACTTTCTCCACGACGGTAGCCACTAGACGGAAGTTTGCGAATCCGTCGCAAACCAAAACGGCATGGTCAGAATACTAAGAAACCTGACGAATCCTTTACCATTGTCACATGAAATAAACGCATCGCTTATGTAAGTAGAGAACCATTACGACAGTACATAGGTAGTCACGAACCGGGATTGTTGAGCCGCTTGCCACTGTTCGCAATTTAGACGTGTAATCAATGACCGATGTGACCGATTAGATGTTATACGTTGTCGGTTTAGGTAGTTAAAACAATATAAACAATCTTGACATGTCTTTTTATTGAAATACACAGTCTAAAAATGAAAATCGTTACACTATACAATTCAATCATGAAAGTAAATGATTTTTTCATACCAAAATTGTAAAATGTAAAGATTTCGATTTATAAAGTGTACGTTTAAATAAAAAGACACGTCAAGATTGTTTACATTGATTTAACTACCTAAACCGACAACGTATAGCTATTGGATTAGTATTACACGACCAAGTTACAAACGTGAGTGGCTCAACAATCCCGGTTCGCGATGGTACGTGGGCTCCTGCTGTCTATGCGATCCTGGTACCACCACAGTCTTTAACAGCGACTCCGGAGACAAATATATACAGTCACGAACCGGGATTGTTGAGCCACTTGCCACTTCGCAATTTAGACGTGTAATCAATGACCTATGTGACCGACTAGATGTCCTTATTGGATTAGTATTACACGACCAAGTTACAAACATTATGTAGGTAAGTGGCTCAACAATCCCTGTTCGCGATGGTACATACGTAGAACCAATTGGTTCCCGATTCACCGGAGAACGTTGTCATAATAAACGTAGTAAAGGTTTCATTGAACATTAAACATACATACATACAATCACGCCTGTGTTCCCAAATGGGGTAGGCAGAGCTCACGAAACGTAACATAGACAAAACCATGATTATGTCTATATCAAAGTCTATGTATATGTCTATATAAAAGAGTTTCTCGAGTAATTATTAGCTATTAATGTAATGACATGTTTATTTAGATTTTTTATTATTGACATTGTATTTTACAATATTGTTTTTAATTTTGTCATTAATATTATCAATTTTTATGAATTAATTATGACATTATCACATTGTGTGATTCGCAGTTTTTTACTTTTTGCTTTTTTTTATTAATTATTTTTGACATTTTGTTTTACGTTTATTTTTAAATGATTGGATTATTTTCTTAAATTATTTTGACATTTCATTCAGTTTTTATTATTTACTTATTTGACGATATTTTTGTGAATTTATTATGTTTAGAAAAATCTAATATAAAGTAATTTTCAAAATGAAATAAATATCTATCTATCTATCATTCTCTGCAGCCACTTCTTGCATATTAGGTTTGCAAAGATGGAAGAGGTAGAATAGTGACAGGTTGCTAGCCTGTCGCCTAAAGCATACCTGAACCTATATCCATCACCTCTTACGACATCCACGAAAGAAATGGTGAGTTGCTATTCTATACCCGTCACTACACGGGTTATGAATAAATATGTTACAAATTAATATATGATGAATGATTTTAACAACTCTAATGTATGTTAAAGCTCCTAGCAAGTTATTTGCAAAGCAAACGCATCACCGCTTGTAAAATTACGAATAGGATTTTCCTCGACATTTTATTTGCAGTAAAAAAATACCTCATGCTCAAAGTTATTTGTTCAACATTACATGCATTTTGATCTACACTGACAAACTGATTAATGTTGACATGATATAATATTGCCATTTTGAATTCATGTGCTCTGCCTACCCCGCTTGGGAATACAGGCGTGATAATATGTATGTATGTATGTATATTGACATGCTTGGGACAGCAACACGCGTGAGACGAAACACGCGCGGATTTTCCGAATATTATAAGTACTGTGGTGCCGGGTTAGAATTTCTTCCCGTGGGTGTCGCAAGAGTCGACTCTGGGAAAGGGTTAGTGTATTGTGGACGATGGCCTAGCAACCTGTCACTGCAATATCACGTTTAACCATCTGGTTACCCTGAAATTGCTAAACGTGGCACTGGGTGTTTTAATTCATGTGCTCTGCCTACCCCTCTTGGGAATACGGTCGTGTCGTGAGAATATGTATGTATGTATTTTTACATAGATATGTACATAGGGCCAATTTGCGAATTATACCGGGTATAATATTTTATACGTATACCTATGCATGTATGTATATTACTATTTTAATTTAAGTATTTTAAACAACGTATAGATCTATAGATCCCCAATCAATATGCTGTCAACACAACTTTTGCGCAAGTGGGCCTCGGTCTTGTGCAACGGCTTACGTGGTCCGAGTATTGTAATGCAATGCTGTAAACGGGCCAGCGGGCCGGCGGGCAATGATCGTGTCTTTACTGACTTTAGACTGGGTTCACTGCTGTCCGGGAGACCCACGCTGTTGCTACGGGCGCCCGGAGCGGGAGCATAAAGGTCACCACACATATCAACTCGGAAAAGGATCGTCACCGTATCGCCTTTCGCCTCGCCATCAACCAGGCGTCAACCCAACGTATGCACGTAACGTAAGCGTATCAGCAGCTCCTGTACGTCCACTCGGCTACGACTAGGCGACACCGCGCTTACGGCTCGCCGACTGCAGGCTGACAAGGACAGGGGCAAGGGTGGTCGAAGAGACGTGAGCTCGCGTACGGAGAGACGTAAGCGCGGGGACGACGAGCCGTAAGCGCGGGAACTGCAAGTTGACCGCGCACCGCATTGCGGTTCGGAGCCTGTTCCGAGGCGAGGCGGTTACGTTACGATTCCAATTAGTGTGCGTTGCAGTAGGGAGTTTCATACAAACAATACTGACCGGCTCGAGGCGATACGAAGGCGATCCCTTTCCGAGTTGATGTGTGTGCTGTGACCTTAAATGAGGAACTAGAGCATCATTTCACAGCGACCCGGATTGATGCACAGGACCCGCTCCGCGTCGCTGTGAAACGATGCTCTAGTTCCTCATTTGTGCTCCCGCTCCGGGCGCCCGTAGCAACAGCCCGTACGGGTCTCCCGGACAGCTGTTAACCCAGCTTTAGGGCCAATTTTACCTACACATGTTTCCCGTGTGGTGCCGGGTTAGAATAGCACCTCCCCCTTTCTTCCCGTGGGTGTCGTAAGAGGTCGAAGAGGACAGGGTTAGTGTGTTGTGGGCGATGGGCTAGTAACATGTCACTGCAATGTCACGTTTAACCATCTGGTTACCCTGAAATTGCTAAGCGTGGCACTGGATTTTTGAATTCATGTGCTCTGCCTACCCCTCTTGGGAATACAGGCGTGAGGATATATAATAAATATATGTAAGTATGTATGTATGCGTCATGTCTGTACAGAATAATACTCGTAAAGAGGGTTGGCAAAGAACACGAAATTTTCCATAGATAAAACTGTAAGTAGCCACTTTTATCATATCCGTGTGGTGTCGGGTTGAAAATAACACTTATTTTTTCCGTGGATGTCGTAGGAGGCGACTTACATACATACATACATATTTTCACGCCTGTATTCCCAAGAGGGGTAGGCAGAGCACATGAACTCAAAAATCCAGTGCCTCGTTTAGCAATTTCAGCGGGGTAACCAGATGGTTAAACGTGATATTGCAGTGACAGGTTGCTAGCCCATCGCCCACAATACACTAACCCTTTCCCAGAGTCGACTCTTACGACACCCACGGGAAGAAAGGGGGAGATGCTATTCTAACCTGGCACCACACGGGGACTTAACGGGGACTTTAAATTAACTACGTCAAATAGTAAAAAAAAAAATACTAATTTATACTCTAAACTAAAACCTAAAAAACATGTTAGAAGTGCGCACGGAACATGAAATAATCATGGTTTTTCCTACGTAGCGATTCGTGTGCTCTGCCTACCCCATTTGGGAATACAGGCGTGATGTATATACGTATGTATGTATGTATGTATGTATGTATGTGTAATACAGTAGCATAACGGTTGACATAATTGAGCGCTACAAAAACAGATGCCCCATGTTTGGTTGGAAAGCCATAACCTGCCTTATTGGAACTAGGTTAGTTGTGGCGAATGGAGGACGAAGGGTTAAGGATCTAACCTTGACATAACATTGACATAAAATATTATTTATGACATTTGAGTATATGACAGTCGTTTTGAATTGCACCTCTACATTCCTTCTGTGGATGTCGACAACATAAACATACAGTCACACCTGTATTCCCTATTGGGGTAGGCAGAGAATACGAAACGTGAGTGACAGACAAAACCATGATTATTAGTATTTCACGCTTCGCAGCCACTTCCAGCATAATTTTATTTTAGGTTTGAAAAGAGATGGTAGAGGTATTATAGTGACAGGTTGATGCCCCGTCACCTAAAATATACCTTAACCTATGTCCTTAGTCGCCTCTTACATCCACGGAAGAAATGGAGAGGTTTTATATTATCCCGACACCACATAGGATGACATAAAATAGTGGTCATAATCATAAATATTTGGTGTGCCTGTGTGTTGTCGGGATAGAATAGCACCTCTCCATTTCTAGAGTGGATGTCGTAAGAGGCGACTAAGGAAATAGGTTTAGGTCCGACTTAGGGTCAATTCCCACCAAAAGAGCAGCGCGGCGCGGCGCAGCGCGGCGCAGCGGAGCGACCTGCTCCGTGGAGAATGCGCGCGGATTCCCGCGACTGCTCGAGATGTCGCTGGAATGCGCGGGACATCGCTGGAATTTACATAATTATTGACATATTGTCATATGTATTGACAGCGGCCGTCGCGACTGCTCGAGCATCCTCGGGCATTCCAGCGAAGGCTCGCGCGGTCGCGCGGCTTCGTTTGTGGAATGCGTTGTTATTACCATGGATACGCGGGCATGCGCCCGCATCGTTAGAGTTTCTCATGCGATAATAAGTCTTATTGTAATGAAAATAAAGTTGAAATTCTCATTCCACGGAGCGGGTCGCTGCGCTTCGCCGCGCTGCGCTGCTCTTTTGGTGGGAATTGACCCTTAGGCGACAGGCTACCAACCTGTCACTATTTTACCTCTTTCATCTGTCTTTAAACCTAAAATTATGCTAGAAGTAGTTGCGAAGCGTGAAAGAGCAATGGTTTTGACCAGGGATCGTTACCGGTATTACTAAAAACTAAAATATCTCCTTTAATTTGGATTTTTAGTTTGGTATTCCTTGATAGTATTTAGGTAAGCCTACAAAAGTACGACATTAAATGAAAAAGTTCCAATAACATACAACAACAACTGAGATACCGAAATTGAATACCGGTATAAATGTATGAAAATAATACCGGTATTCGATCCCTGGTTTTGACAATGTATCGTTCCGTATGCTCTGCGTACCCCATTTGGGAATATGGGCAGTGGCGTAGCTAGCATGGGTGACACCCGGGGCGGTTATTGCAAGAGGCACCCCCCCCCTAGAATTCGATAGAAACGGTGAAAATAAAAGATGTTTTTTTTTACCTTTTATAATTTTTCATTGA
>BHDV01021009.1:295460-323101 GCA_005406045.1 Adoxophyes honmai
CCCGCCGCCCCCCCCCCTAGCTACGCTAATGAATATGGGCGTGATTGTATGTATGTATAGATAAAGGCATAAAAGTTTTTTTCCACAGAAAATCGAAGGGTTTTTTAACCGTTACTCATAAATTCCAGCCAGGAGAATCACCTTTGGTGCATGCAAATGTTTCTTTGTTCAATACTCCCCATTATGAATTCATTGCGAATTCGTTACGAGGAAAAAAGTTTTTTGTTCTGACAACACACGACCATAGATAGCTAAGATAGTAAGGTAAAGGCCCAGGCGTTCGACACCTTCATAAAATATTACATTTGCGTCGCAATATTATGTTTCTCTATACAAGCTTTTATTTAACTTCACTTTTGTATGTTTGTATGTTTACAAATCTTGGAAGGAAGATTTGAACCACTTTCAATAGACCGATTGAGCTGAAACTTGGTATACCTACGTAACTTGGATGACAATACAATATTGTATTGAAGCTAAGTATAGTAAGCAAAGCTTGTATTGAAAATAAAAATTTTGTTGGTAAGGTTATTTTTAAAGATCATCATCTCAGTCATAAGGCGTCCACTACTGAACATAGGCCTCCCCTTTAAACTTCCATATGTACTGATTGGAAGAGACCTGCATTTAGCGTGTACTAGCGACCTTAATAAGGTCTGTCCATTTTGTAGGTGGACGTCCTACGCTGCTGAGTTTTTTGGTCTGTTATTATAATACACACATATATCACGCCTGTATTCCCAAATGGGGAAGGCAGAGCATACGAAACCTCACCTAGTCAAAACCATGACTATTTCAGGTTTCACGGCCACTTTTAGTATATTTTTATGAGCTGATATTATTTTTTCCTTAATTGATTCCTTAATTTTTCACCACATACGGTTCTTGAGATACAGCCTGGCACCAGACGGATGGACGGACAGCAAAATCTCAGTAGTAGGGTCCCGTTTTTACCCTTTGGTTACATACATACATACAAATACGCCTATGTTCCCAAACCGGGTAGACAGACCATATTAGTCCGGGAGGCAGAGGCTATTTTGAAAAGTGTTTTCATACTGATCGTTACTTCACATACTACTTAAGTAGTAAAGAAGCTGTCCCTAATAAGGAAAGTGAAGGTCAGCTGACGCACCTGCGGGGGGGGGGGCTAGCTGTGAGACCCCATGGAACACGTCAAAAAAAAAAGTCATTTTATACCGCACGAAATTTTCTTCATGAGTAATTGGCAATTATTAGAATTAAAAAAAATAGTCAGCTACACGGCAGACGGTGGATTATACGTCAGCTGAGCGTGTCTAAATAAATAAATAAACTTAAGGTTTTTTTATACCGTATGAAATTTTTTCCATGTGTAATTGACATTGAACAGAATTAAAATAAAATAGTCAGCTGCACGGCAGAGGGGGGATTATGCGTCAGCTGAACGTGCGAACTTGTAAAAAGCCACTTCTAACATAATTTTAGATTTGATAACAGGTGGAAGAGGTATAATAGTGACAGGTTGCTAGTCTATCGCCTGACATATTGACGGCCGGATAGCCCAGCGGTTAGAGAACCTGACTGTGACGCTTAAGGTCCCGGGTTCGATCCCCGGTCAGGGCAGATGTTTGTATGATGAATACGAATGTTTGCTTTCGAGTCTTGGATGTTTATCTATATATAAGTATGTTTATCCGTTGTCTAGTACCCATAACACAGGCATTAAATTGCCTACTTTGGGACTAGATGATTGGTGTAAAAATTGTCCAGAGATATTTATTTATTTATATACCTAAACCTACATTAATCGCCTATAGCGGCATCCACTGAAGAAATGGAGAGCTTCTACCATTACGGAACCCTAAAAAACGACATGGGATTGTGTAAGAACAAGTAACTTGACAAAGATGCACGCTTGGCCCCGATCGGAACGTGAGTGAAGATCGTGTTTTGACTTAAAGACGGTTAACGATTATTTATCTTCAGTTAAGTATATTTAACTGCGATCCGTGGATCACGGATTTAGGTTATGTTGTAACAGGCACTCGGCGGTAAATTATTCGCCTACCCTATTTTTTGTCTGAATAAAATACAAACCTGGTATAAAACCTGGTTACTCGGAAATTGATAAACGTGGCACTGGATTTTTGAATTCATGTGCTCTGCCTGCCCCTCTTGGGAATACAGGCGTGAGAATATGTATGTATGTAAAATACAAACGCGTGTGGTGTCGGGCTTAGAATAATAAACAAATACAATTACATTAGAAATTCAACGTAAATTAAAGCGTCACGAGAATGCCATAAATCGTTATGTTAAAATACAGTATAATGTCAATAAAAAAATGTAAACTCGCCATGGAATCAACAAAATAAAATAAATAATTAATAATTATTCTATAAATTCTTTTAATTAATAAATTGACTATGCAACAACTGATATTCTTAGTAATTCCTGAATGGTGTCGAGATCGAATAATACTTCTCTTATATCTCATACAGAGAGGAGGCCTGTGCCCTGCAGTGGGACGTACCTATATAGGCTGATGATGATGATGATATCTCCCGTGGAAGTGGAAATAAGTTTAGGTGTGATTTAGGCGACAAACTAGCAACCTGTTACTATTATGCTACCCTTCCATCTGGTTTCAAACCTAAAATTATCCTAGAAGTGGCTGCGAAGTGTGATAAAGTCATAATCATGGTTTTGTCTATGTCACGTTTCGTGTGCTCTACCTACCTCATTTCGGAACACAGGCGTGATTGTATGTATGTATGTATAATTTCTACATACATACATACATATTCTCACGCCTGTATTCCCATGAGGGGTAGGCAGAGCACATGAATTCAAAAATCCAGTGCCACGTTTAGCAAATTCAGGGTAACCAGATGTTTAAACGTGATATTGCGGTGACAGGTTGCTAGCCCATCGCCCACAATACACTAACCCTTTCCCAGAGTCGACTCTTACGACACCCACGGGAAGAAAGGGGGATTTCTAAAATGAAATAAAGATATGAAATGAAATCATATCTGTGCTATGGTGCCGGGTTAGAATATTTAGCACCTCCCCATTTCTTCCCGTGGGTGTCGTAAGAGTCGACTCTGGGAAAGGGTTAGTGGATTGTGGGCGATGGGCTAGCAACTTGTCACTGCAATATCACGTTTAACCAACTGACTACCCTAAAACTGCTAAAGTTGGCACTGGATTTTTGAATTCATGTGCTCTGCCTACCCCTCTTGGGAATACAGGCGTGAGAATATGTATGTATGTATGTATCTATCTATAAACGACATCTGTCGAAAACTATAGCTCTAACACAAACATTCTGTACCATCGCGAACAGGGATTGTTGAGCCACTTACCTATGTTTGTAACTTGGTCGTGTAATACTAATCCAATAGCTGACATCTAGTCGGTCACATCGGTCATTGATTACACGTCTAAATTGCGAACAGTGGCAAGTGGCTCAACAATCCCGGTTCGTGACTGTACACTTTAGTCTAGGAGTGTAGACAGCACAGACAGACTCACGTCCGCATTATAACAATACTAAAGATTATATAATATTTATTGATGCAAGCAACAAAAGACAGTTACAAAACGGTTCAAACGTGACACGATATTATCAGACAGACAGACAAATGGGTTTCGTGTTGTTGAATTGGTGATCAATGCATTAAGCATTAGTATTTTTTAATGCATTTTCATGCGTAGAAAATTGTCGCTTTATGGCTGGTTTTACCGAACGAGAATATAAAAGTTTTAGAATACTTAAAGACACGTATGCTTATAATATCCTTATTCTACCTCTTTCAATCTATTTATACATACATACATACATACCGTCACGCCTCTTTCCCACAGGGGTAGGCAGAGACCACTTTGTTCCACTTGCTACGATCCTGACATACCTCTTTTGCTTCATCCACGTTCACTATCTTCTTCATACATGCTCGTCGATTTCGGGTACTCTTTACCTGACCTGTTTCTAAAACGTCTGCGATTTGGTCACGGAAAATCCGTCTAGGTCTTCCCCTCCCAACACATCCATTCACACTTCCAGCATAAATCTGTTTAGTCAATCTTCTTTCATCCATCCTCTCTACATGACCAAACCAGCTAAGCTCTATTCTATTAAATCTATTTATCAAACCTAAAATTATGCTGAAAGTGGCCACGGAGCGTGAAAAGGGCATGGCTTCTATGTAACGCATTGTGTGCTCTGCCTACCCTATTGGGAAAACAGACGTGATTATGTATGTAAGTTATACGTATAAAAGATGTAAAATAGTGACAGGTTGCTAGCCTGTCGCCTAAAACATACCTACCTTATTTATTTAGTCGTCTTAGGACATCTATGGGAGAAATGGAAAAGTGTTATTACAGATCCACCACACGGGTCTGATATCCTTACTAATATTATAAGTCAGAAAGTGAGTTTGTTTGTTTGTTTGTTCCGCTTTCACGCCGTAACTACTGAACCGATTGCTTTGAAATTTTGCAGACGTAAAGATATAAGTCCGGATTAAATAATAGGGTACTTTTTATCCCGGAAAAAGCTGATGTTCCCGAGGGAAAACAAGAATATAATATTATGCTTGATAGATCGATATCGATCGATGATAGATCGATATCAATCGATGACCGATCGATAGATGATAGATCGATGGCGCTGTGTGTCGTTTGAAACGAGAAGTTTTCTTATAGTTGTGCTTTATACCGCAATATAACCGAGTTCCACGCGGGCGAAGCCGCGGGCGGAAAGCTAGTAAAAAATAAATAAATAATAGTCCATTGACCTATTAGGTAGGCACATACTTGAAATATGATGTGTTTGTATTATTTCATTAGTGAATAACTGCTAACAATGTACACTCGGCAACGAAAAAAATGCCATGGATAGTGTTTTAAAGATACTAAGAAAAAGGCCCACTATGTTGGCATAGCTGATAATAAACGTCAATTTGCTAAAGGTCATTTGGATTCCGAGTATACTGCGTTCGCCAAATTCGAAGAAAAACAAATCTTAAGTTGAGGAAAAATACTGTCTCCATTTTTTGACCAAGGAAAAAGATAGGTTTAGATAATACTAGCTTTCCGCCCGCGGCTTCGCCCGCGTGGAACTCGGTTATATTGCGGTATAAAGCACAACTATAAGAAAACTTCTCGTTTCAAACGACACACAGCTCCATCGATCTATCATCTATCGATCGGTTATCGATTGATATCGATCTATCATCTATCGATCGGCTATCGATTGATATCGATCTATCATCGATCGATATCGATCTATCAAGCAAACTATATTTTTGTTTTCCCTCGGGAACATCAATTTTTTCCGGGATAAAAAGTAGCCTATGTCACTCTCCGTGCCCTAAACTATCTCTACCTAAAAAATCACGTCAATCCATCGCTCCGTTTAGCCGTGAAAGACGGACAAACAAACAAACAAACAAACAAACAAACACACTTTCACATTTATATATTGGTACGGATGCTTTAAGCGAGAAGCCAGCAACCTGTCATACACTTGCCAACCATATGATTTTGATTAAGTATGCGACTTTTGTATGTATGTAGTTCATATTTTTGGAGGTCCGACCATGGCTTAAAGAAATGCTAGAAGTGGTCATGAAAAGCGAAATAGTCTTGGTTTTGTATATGTCGCGCTTCGTGTCATCTGCTTATCCCTGTAGCGACCTAGCGCCACCGCCGCCACCTATCGTCGAACGGCTGACTACATTTACATGGTGAAGCGCCATAGCGCCACCTACCGTCGAATGGCCGAACTACTTGCTACGATCGTCAATACCATATCGGTCAGAATCCTACATCCCACTTACGGCATAACATCTGCCTGGAGCGAGATCTCTCTATTGGAGTCTTTCCCAAATCCCTTTTGGGAAAACAGGCGTGACTATTTATTAAAAAAAAATCCAGTAAATCCATTATCTCAAGATATTTTTTTTATGTATGTATGCATACATACATACACACAATCACGCATGTATTCCCAAACGGGGTTGGCAGAGTACACAAAACGCTACAAAGACAAAACGATGACTATTTCACGTTTTGTGGCCACTTCTGGCAGGTACAATAGTGACAGGTACAGGTTGCTAGCCTGTCGCCTAAAATATACCTTAACCTATGTCCTTAGTCGCCTCTTACGACATCCACGGAAGAAATGTAGAGGTGTTATTCTAAACCCGACACCACACGGGTTGTATGTATGTATGTATGACCATGACAATAGTTCTTTTGCTGTCTGTACATGTGTCCACAGGTGCGAATTGGCAATAGTTTGAACAGCCTGACACAGTTTTTCAATCAGTTGTTATTGAGGTAATGTTTATTTTTATTGCATTGTTACGAGTGCGAATTGGGTAAGGCCATGCCTCTCAATAATGTTGTATAATGGTCATTATTAAGACTAGCTTCGCCGGCGGCTCCGTTTGCGTAGAATACATACATACATACATACATACATACATACATATAATCATGCCTGTATTTTCAAATAGGATTATTTTAAAGATTCTTTGACAAAACCATTACTATTTTATATTTGCAGCCACTTCTAGCATAGTTAACAGGTACAATAGTGACAGGTTGCTAGCCTGTCGCCTATAATATACCTTAACCTATTTCCTTAGTCTCCCTTAACGGCATCATCTTGAAAAATTTATACGGATAGCTCAAGTTCTAAATCGACTTTAGCTCGACATGTTTCGAGCTAATAGCGAGCACGAGCATTCAGGCGAATAGAGCGGTGGCACGCAGTGCGCGTTTAGCTGCAGCCGTGGCTCCTAGTTGAAGGGCTACGAATTAGCCCGAAACATGCCGAGCTAAACTTGATTTAGAACGTAAGTTATCCGTATGTTATTCAAAATGAGTGAGTCTCACGGGTTTAATGTTCAATGTTTAACGACATCCACTGAAGAAATGGAATGGTTTTAATCTAAACCCGACACCACACGCCTCAAACCAGTTATAATATCTTTATTGAAAATGTCCACTATTGGGACAGTGTCCAGTTCTGGTTTAGTTATCTAATCTTACCCAATAGCCAACATTTAAGTGTATAGCACCGACATAAGTTGCTCAAGCAACCGGTTTAAAACTGGGCGTAACATTTGGTTCAATAATTATAAACTAATTATACTAAATTGTGTTAAATGTACCGTTTATTTATTATAATAAAGCATACGTAAATCACGCCTGTATTCCAATCGAGGTAGGCAGAGCACACGAAACCGTACAGGCAAGATCCTGACTATTTTACATTTTGTGACAGGTTGCTAGCCTTTAGTCGCCTCTTACGACATTCACGGGAAAAATACATACATACATACATACAATCACGCCTGTATTCCCCAACGGGGTACGCAGAGCACACAAAACGCTACACAGACAAAACGATGACTATTTTACATTTTGTGGGCACTTCTAAGTAATATTTTTTTAGGTTTTGAGGTGGCAAGTACAATAGTGACAGGTTGCTATGCTAGCCTGTAAACTAGAATACCTACACCTAATTTCCTTAGTCGCCTCTTACGACATCCACGGAAGAAATGGAGACTCGTAAAAAGTAAGTTTAACTCTTTTTCATTATCAAAAAGATGTTACTAGTAAAAACAAGGTTTGCCGAAAACCAGTAACCGATTACCAGTATGAGATGTTTAACAAGTTGCATAAGGTTGTAAGTAGGTCGCGTGGACAATGAGGTACAGCCTTATTCGTTGCGTGCCTTGTTTACTGTGTTCTTTTGGGTTTTTGGGATCCGTGAGAAATTGAACTAACTTGAAAAAAAAAAACATACAATCCATATCTATATCTATCTATACTAATATTATAAAGAGGAAAGATTTGTTTGTATTTTTGTAAGTTTGTAGTGAATAGGCTCAAAAAGTACTGAGCCGATTTAAAAAAAAATCACAACATTCTTCCGAATTGACTTAGGCTACGTTTCATATTGAAAAAAAAAATAGAGATCCTTGGTAATCGTCAATAATGTAACCAAGGGTGTAAAAAAATCCAAATTTCCAACAACAAATAATTGTCTACCCCATGCGAAGCCGGAACGGGCTGCTAGTAAATTATAATTTCATGATTTGATTACAGATCAGATTTTGCTCAAACACTATGAAAAACTATTGTTAACTTAAAAGAATTAAAAATCTACAATATAAACATACAATCGTGTGGTGTCGGGTTTAGAATAACACCTCTCCATTTCTTTCGTGGAGGTCGTCAGAGACGACTAAGGATTATAGGTTAAGGTACAATTTAGGCGACAGACTAGCAAGCTGTCATTATTGTACAGTCTAGAAAATTTCTACCTGTGCCACTTTGAACCTTTTCATAGTGAGTTTCATATTGCTTTGATTAGTAGATAGTATGGTATGTCACTGTGACAATTCTTGTAAAAAGGTGCAAAGTGGCACAGTTATCAAATTCTTTGATTGTACCTGCTACTTTAAAACAAAAAAAATGTTATAAGTGGCCACGAAACGTGAAATAGTCATCGTTTTGTCTATGTAACGTTTCGAGTGCCCTGCCTGCTCTATAGAAACATGTGTATGTATATGTTGGTATAGCAAGTATTCTTTCCCTTTTAATGTCTACCCGCATCGTTTTAAGACACAATTCTTTTCAATTATCTTCGTATATGCCAAGGCAATTTTCTGGTAACATTTAGTGATTTCACGCCGTTTTGCCTTGCTACTTTATTTGTCGTTGTCAGTATTAAAGTGATTATGTACGCATGTTTTATAATGACCCTAAATGTATGGTAGCGGTTGAAAATTGTTTTTTATTACTTTTTTGTAAAAGCTTTCTTTTGTTTTCAAGTCGCGCGTCGAATTGCATAACGTGAAGAATCGACTAAAAATGACTTACTATACTGCTGTGATTGGGTACTTGACTAAAAAAACTATTTAGTTTGTGAGATACATTACTAACAAAATATTATAAGTATGTACACGATTTTTTCTTTTATTTGACAAAAAAGGAATGAGGATACAGTGCTCTGAGCCTCTAGTGGCATTTTAGAAAAAAAACACCACTCTCTGGTCAAACGTTTTGGCGCAGCGTATACGGACGGACAGATGGACTGTAGTTTTTTATAGGTTTCCGTCAAGTAGGTATTTCGCGTTCCAAAAGGGTTCCATCAGCAAGAAAGTTTGAGAACCGCTGCTCTACTCTATTGAAAACGATGATGAACTCGATATCGATTTCGTTTATCGTTATCGCAAAATTGTATGGAAACTAAGACAGCGCTGCCAGCGGAACGTTTGCACAACTGCCGCGGTCGAGACGTCTCCATACAATTCCGCAATAACTTGCAAACGAATTCGTTAACGAATTCATCATCGTTTTCATTACACTAGACGCTCAGTACGTCTAGTGTGTTCAATTCGATGGTGCAGTCGTTAACGAATTCGTTTGCGAGTTGTCGCGGAATGTATGGAGACTTGTCGACCGTGGTAGTTGTGCAAACGTTCCGCTGGCAGCGCTGTCTCGCTTTCCATGCAATTTTGCGGAAATGAACACACTAGACGTACTGAAGTTCCGAGTGACGTTACAAGGTGGTACAATTATTACCACGGCGACGTCACAAGCACCCCTGGGTATACAGGTGTTTATGTGAGAAAAACATAAAATACGATATAATGTGAAAACATCTCCACAGAAATTATAATAACCTCCTAAGACCCATGGTCCTACCTATAGGACTAATGTCAAAATAAGTTTGAATTTTACGTGAATGACACTAGGCATCAAATTCAAACGATCAAAACTTGGCACTGGGCGTTAGGAGGTAAACAATGGGTACTTACTGAAAAAAATCCTTTAGAATGTCTTGAAACTTTCATTTCACACGAACCTATCTTTATAAAATTTTATACAAATAAGACTGATAGTTTACTGGCAGACATCTTATTATGAATATGTTCGCTTTTGGCCGTATGGTTTGGGGTTCAGAATAACATCGCTCCAATTCTTCCGTGGATGTCGTAGAAGGCGACTATGGAAATAAGTTGCGGTTTACCTATATGTGGTAAGTATGCAGCTAGCAACCTGTCACTACAGTTTGTAACCTAAAAAATATGCTAGAAGACGCTATAAAACGTGAAATAGTCTATGTAGCGTAGTAGTGGATTTACCTATGTAGCGTTTAGTTTGCTCTGCCTATCCCATTTGGAAAAACAGAATGATTGAGATATACATACCTACAAACACATTTTTTTATTCTTACTTTAATTCAACTTGGCATAATAGAGGTATGTTATAGTGACCTAGGTATTGTATATGAAACTACGATAAGTATGCGCTTAAATAAAACCTTATTTCTTTGAATTAAGGGTCAAAATTAGTTTTTTTTGTGTTGTTCTTAACGTGGTTCGAAGACATAGTAATTGCGTTTCATAAAGTCAATACTACATTGGAAATAAGGTTCAAATTGTTTGTTTGAAGCGGTTTTTAGCTGGTTTAGTATAGAATTGTGTGTGTGAAATTGTTGCACCATGCACACAATGGTAGGTACAGTCAAACGCGATTTGAATGTAAAATAAAAAATGTAGCCTAAGATACTTTATACGACAAATTAATGTAGTTTTTTACTCCTCGATGCCACTTTTAACAATTTTAGTTTCTACTTGGATACATACATACAATCACGCCTATGCTCCCAAATGGATCAGGTAGAGCACACGAAACGTGACATAGACAAAACCATGATTATGACTATTTCACGCTTCGCAGCCACTTCTAGCATAATTTTAGATTTGATAACAGGTGGAAGAGGTACAATAGTGACAGGTTGCTAGCCTGTCGCCTAAAGCATACCTAAACCTATTTTCCTTAGTCGCCTTTACGACATCCACGGAAGAAATGGAGAATTAATTACACACACAGGGTTAACTAAGTAAATTTATGCAATAAGATACATATCTGTATCTGAACGCATATCTGTCGATATCGCTCCCTATACAATTCAATGACCTAACAGAGCGCAGATAACATAAATATATTTTACCGTCAAACATCTGTTGGCACCGACATATGGAAAGATGGCATTTATACGCAGATAAATATCGTATCTAAGCAGATACGACTAACTAAGCCATTGATTTCCTAAGTGGGCGATTCCCAAAGAGACTTAGAAAAAAATGGGGGTGTTGTGTGTTGTACTGGTTTTTAAGTAGGTGAAAAAATGGGGGGCGCTAAAAATAAATTATTCTCAAAGTGGGCAGTAGACAAAACAAGTTTGGGGACCTATGGACTAAGCAGAGATCTTGCCACTTTACACGCCGGCGGCTGTAGAGAGTACTGTTGCCTATAGCTTGGTACCAGGGTAACATAACTTACCAAGTAGTTACTGTTAAATCTTGCCGATATTGCAAAAATTGTTGAGCATATTTCAAACTGTAGGTCATTGTACGTTCGCCCGTAAAATATTATATAACATACAACGTGAGGTCAAGCTTGTCACTGCGAATTGGTTGTACTTTCAAAATGCAATTGCACTGTGGATATGACGACTTCATTTTAAAATTACATACATACAGGGTGTAGAAGATCTAGTGATCTTTCCCTGGGGTACGTGTAAGCAGTTATAGGAGATATTTAATAATAATCTTATGTAAAAAAGTAAGTCTTATTGAATATCGAAATATCACAGCCTAAAGTCACTGAAAAAAATCGGCCAAGTGCAATGTTCGACTCATGCTCGGATTTTATTTTCAGTACCTAATCGAAATGATTTTTTTTAGGTTAAATTTTTCTACTCACTTCACACACACACTCAGTGCCATGATCCGCTTGTTTTTGTTCTTTTTGCACAATACATATTTTTATTATCATTTTCATGTAATGTTGGTTTCGAGCTGTCAAATTTAAAGCGATCGCGATTCCTACCGCGTGAGCCAATACCCTTATAGACTTTGTCCACAAGGTTCTCTATTGGAAGGCATAAAGTTCTAAAAGCATAAGCACAAATAGGCATAATAATTAATTGGCATAATATCAATAAGCATAACAGTATTATGCCAAAAAATAGGTAAAGTTTTGTAGAAATGGCTCGTAATTGCTACTCATACCAATGCTATGCATACTTATCTATTATTTAAGATTAAGAACTAAACCGATGTCAACGGTGGTTCGCTTCGCGGACCACCTATTTCGCGATGTTTAGGCGCTTCGCGCCTGGATTTCATACTGACCTAACCTAACCTAATAATAATAAATACATGGTAACAACGAAACTGAGTTTTGAAATTACGGATAGTGACATTTATACCAAATAATTATTAGCCCAAACAATAGTACCTATGCATAATGTGTATTCGGCCAATACAAATTAGTCCAAATTAAATTATGCTATTAGCGTAGTAGCAAAGTATTATTATGCGAAAGTACTGTTATGGCAAAATAAATTATGCCAAATGAATTATGCGAAACAATAATAGTCTAAATAACGTTATGCATTCCAAGGGGGTCCCTTTTAAAACGTACTATTTCGTCACAGATTTTATGTCTTATGTACATTCATCAATGCTTATGTATGTCGTATTGTGAATAACTCAGAGCCCACAGCTTTATGTATTTTGTCACACCGGGCGGCCTTCGCTGCAGCTCCAAGGTTGCATACAGCCGGACAACTCTTTAATTATGTATTAATTTACGTACTAGGAATTGGGGATTTTCCATTGCTGACGTGGACAAATGTTAAGGTAAATATTCGGGTGTTTTTAACTGCTGTCCTAATTCTCAACACTTTTTTAACCATATTTCTTAAGGTATGATATGATACAATAAATGCTATATTAAATCATCATCATCATCATCCGCCTATATACGTCCCACTGCAGGGCACAGGCCTCCTCTCAGTATGAGAGGGCTATATTAAATAATCCAGCCTAAATAGGTCCTACTGGGTACAGGCTTCCTCTCAGTATGTGAGTGCTTGGGGTTTCTAAAACACGGGCCCAACGCGGATTGGGAACCCCACACACAACATTGAATTACTTCGTCATTGTGTGTAAGTTCTGCCGCGATTTTTTCCATCACCAAATACTTAGCTAGTGGTTGGTATTAAATTCGATTTAGCACATACATTCCGAAAAATTCAGAGGTGCGACACCACAATGATATTGAAATTTATTTGTCAAAAATGACAATATAAATAAGTGAATATTTACGAAATACGACAAAATGAAGTGACAGTCGTGAACTGTTTCCGTAAGAGCCGACCTGTTTTGCCAACTCCTGCTTTAGATGTTGTTGACCTTTTTACATTCACCAAAAAACGGATATTATCAAAAGCAAGGAATCTCTGCGTCACTGACTTGATATTTAATCAGTTCAATAAAAATCTTTGCTTATGCAAGTGCACGCGTGCCGGGTTAGAATAGCACCGCCCCCTTTCTTCCCGTGGGTGTCGTAAGAGTCGACTCTGGGAAAATTTTAGTGTATTGCGGGCGATGGGCTAGCAACCTGTCACCGCAACGTTTAACCATCTGGCTACCCTGAACTTCCTAAACTTGGCACTGGATTTTTGAATTCATGTGCTCTGCCTACCCCTCATGGGAATACAGGCGTGAGTATGTATGTATGTATGTATATTTTATTTTCTTGCTCTAATTTTTTTCTTTGTTTCGTGTAAGTCGACTCAAAGTTAAATCTTTGTCATAAGCTCCTAGAAATAATGGTTGCGGTAGGTAATGGTAGGTAGAGTATTCGATACATCTATTCGATACTTTGGTGCAATTGATCTACACATACCTATACTTCGTATATTTATCACGATTGCATAATTATGTTATGATATCTGAGAACTAAAATCCAAGGTTTCATTAATTGCTACAATTACTATAAACTTCCTCATGACATTATTTTTAAATCGATTTAGTTTTATTACTCATAATCACGCAATTCAGGTTAAATATTATATGCTGAATGATTTTAATTACAAAACATGGTATTAAAATGTATACGTACATATTGAAAATTGTTCGGATTACTTACGTTAATAAAATCGAGTTTAGCTCGACATGTTTCAGACTAATTCGTAGCCCTTCATCTAGGAAGACGGTTTTGAATTTTAGTACTGCGTCAACAGCGAGTCTGGAGGTGCCTTTACAAAGTGATGCAGTCAGTGTTGTGTGCTACCCTATTTTTGACAATAATATAAATGTGATAATAACGCGGGTAGTCGTGTGCCGGTGTTAGTTTCGTCGAGCACGAGCAGTCGCGCGAAGAGAGCCGAGGCGCGCAGTTCGCGTTTGGCAGCAGCAGCTGCCGCGGCTCCTAGATGAAGGGCTAAGAAATAGACCGAAACATGTCGAGCTAAACTCGATTTTATCAACGTACTCACGTTCATAACTCTATCCGAACAATTTTCAACATGAGTGAGTCTCACGGTAGTTTAATGATTAATATACGTACCTACATACTTCTCCATGTTTATTGTAGCCTCTCTTTTTGTTTGCCTCAATAATTACATTTCCTCTCTGCCTCTTAAAAGTTGGTTATAAGAAATTACCTTAAAGGATAAGAAGGGTAGAGAAAGGTATGCTGCGTTGGTTTGGGCATGTGGAGAGAATGGATGAAGCAAGGGTATGTAAGCAAATTTACAAGGGAAGTGTGTTAGGGCAAGTCGGTCGAGGGCGCCCTCGTAGAACGTATATCGACCAGATCGGCGATGTGCTAAAGGGAGGCCAAATTAAGAGTACCCGAAACCGTCGAGCGTGTATGACGAGAGTGATGAATGTTAGTGAAGCGAAAGAGGTATGTCAGAATAGAAGCGAGTGGCGCTCTGTTGTCTCTGCCTACCCCGCAGGGAATAAGGCGTGACGGTTATGTATGTATGTATGTATGTATGATAAGAAAGGATGGTCTTCCTACCAGAAACAACACGATGCTAGTGATAGAAAGTTTTGTCTTGTCGTCAACATCAAACAACATCAACTTCAAATTTTAATTAAAATCATATTTCCGAGTAGGTACAAAATAGAGGAGTACATACATACATATTCTCACGCCTGTATTCCCAAGAGGGGTAGGCAGAGTACAAGAATTCAAAAATCCAGTGACACGTTTAGCAATTTCAGGGTAACCAGGTCGTTAAACGTGATATTGCAGTGACAGGTTGCTAGCCCATCGCCCAATACACTAAACCTTTCCCAGAGTCGACTGTTATGACACCCACGTGAAGAATGGGGAGGTGCTATTCTAACCCGGCAACACACTACTTATTTTATGGGGTAAAATACTTATTTTATTTCAATTAAATAATAATTTTCAATATAGATATACAACTTTATATTCTGTGAATATTTCAAGTGTGTTCCTGTTACCGTTATTTAGATCGAACCAGATATACCAAAAAAAATTGGTGTATGGAATCCCCCAGTAAATAATAATTTTACTTTATTTTTAGTATTTTTGCTATAGCGGCAATACATTTTTTTTATTGGGTAATAATATATTCTTATGGCATTACAGTTTGGACCAATGCGCCATGAGAATTACTATCTAACTTAAATTAAACTTATGCTAGCCATTATACATGCCATTTTACATAGGGACACTAGATTTACATAATAGATAAATACATAATCTGTGAAAACATAATCTATGAAATACACTGTGAAAATTTCTAGTCTAGCGGACACTACGGTTCGAGAGAAACAGCCTGCCGACAGTCAAACGGAGAGCGAAGTCTCAGTAGCAAGTTTTCACCATTTGGTTACGGAACCCTAAAAAAACCATCTGTTTTATCGTCCATGTAACTACACACTTAATAACTGATCGATATATTATTGTCTAACTCATCTGCGATCGATTCGTGAGCAAATACAATAAAATATAGGCCAAATTGCCAGTAAAAGTGATCGTAGTGACGTAAGACGACCTCGGATCGTTAGAACGTAACCGATAGCTTTCGAATAGTAGCCTCGTGATAGCTATAGCTAGGCTAGGGTCTGATTAGAAATAAACAAACATACATATATGCCTGTATACCTATAGCCTCGTTCTGCCCAATGTGCTCAATAAAGAACAATTTATGTTTAGTGGTTCCTGCCCGAAGTTTTTTGTTTATAAGGATTCCGCCCAATGTTCTCAAAAAATCACATATTCAAATTTGCCGCTTACTCACTAAAAGTTCCACATTTGGCGATTTTGATTTGCTCGTTTCTGATTGGTTGAAATATTGACCAGTTAGCAATCAAGGCCTTTTGTTTAACTGGCTTGTATTCGCCTATCAGTGTCACGCTACGTGTTAAAGATGGCGAAACTTGAACATACATTTTTCAGTAAAAAATGTCTTGGGCAGAACCCATCAGAATGAAATTGTGCTTAATTAAGAACATTGGGTAGAAACCAGATGTTCATTTAAAAAAGCTTGGGCAGAACGAGGATAGATACGCAAAGCACACAAACATACGTATTTATGACAGATTAAAGGCCAAACGTGTCAAATAATAAGGTTTTTGAACATTTTTGAAATATATTTTTAATAAATTCTTCATTATGTAATAAACACGATATATTAGTATTTCCGGATTCTTGTCTGTATTAACAAAGAAAATAAATATTAAAGTACAAATTCTCAAACTCACGCCAAAAACGGTGTTTGACGTCAAATGCAAGTAAACGAAGGCACCACACAAAGAAGCTGTCAAAATTGTCATGTCAAATTATCAATGTCCACTTTGAGCACAGATACCTTTCATGGTATGTGACGTCATCAATCAATCGCAAGCGTTTCAGTCACAGATACATTATTAACGAATATTAGAAATTAATAGAACAAAATACTCTAAAAATGCATAATATTTTGAACAAAAGAAAGTGAAATATGTTTAATTTTCCTTTAATCTGTTAGGATGGCCACAAATTATAGTTTATTTTTACTGTTGTCAAAGACCCTATTGACAAGTATTGCAAGTTCTGTGCAAAGCTTACAGCACCCGTCGATGTCTTAAGTGTGTCACAGACTAAGTAAATACATACATACATACAATCACGCCTATGTTCCCAAACGGGGTACGCAGACATACGAAACGTGACATAGATAAAACCATGATTATGACTATTCACGCAGCCACTTCTAGCATATTTTTATTTAGGTTTGAAAACAGGTGGAAGAGGTATAATAGTGACAGGTTGCTAGCCTGTCGCCTAAAACATACCTAAACCTGTTTCCTTAGTCGCCTCTTACGACATCCACGGAAGAAATCGGATAAGAGGCGACTAAGGAAATAATTTAAGTATGCCTGAAGCAATAGGCTAGCAAAATGACATTATACCTCTTTTCATCACCATTTTAACCTAAAATTATGCTGAAAGTGCCTACGAACCCTGAAATCAGTCATAGTTTTGTCTATGTAACGTTTTTTGTGCTCTGCCTACCCCATTTGGTATACAGGCGTGATGTATGTATAGAAAAAAAACTTATAACAGTTCTTTTAGGCGTGTTGCCAGTGGACTGAATTTTACAACTCAGTTATATAATTTAAAGATGACTTTAGTTGTTTTTACGTATTCAAAATTACTACGAAAATACAAAACTTGATCACGAACAGGTCTCTTTAAACCTATAATTGACTAGTTCTGACATCCGCAAATTAATTGTTTGTCAGGCGAATAAAAATTAAAATGTCAATTTTGAAATTAGTCAATAAAGACGTCGTTATGTCATTAATCTTCATTCAAGGAAATAATTATCAAGATCAATAAAATTAGGTTAAGTTAGGTTCCGTGTGGTGTCGGGTTTACAATAACACCTCTCCATTTCTTCCGTGGATGTTGTAAGAGGCGACTTAAGCCCGTCACAGACTACTCATATACGATAATATTTTATCTGCGTATAAAAGCCATTTTTCCATATGTCTGTGTCAAAAGATACCTGACGGTAAATCTGCGCTGTGTGTGTTAGTGTTAGCTCATTGAATTGTATAGGGAGCGATATTGACAGATATCTGTTCTGTAACAGATATCTTACCGTATCTGCTTAATGTGTGACGGGCTTAAAAGGACATAAGTTCAGGTAATCTATATTTTAGACGACAGGCTAACAACTTCGCTACTAAACCTCTCTCATACACGATAAATACATTATATGCACGAGTATTTATGTGCATAAAGTGGCTACGAGTCGTGGAATAGCCATGACAAAAAAAAGATCTAGAAAATGTATAATTAAGGATGTACAAGGCCTATTATTTCAAGGGTCCGCTGCGTACGCAACTCTAAACCAGTTGTTGTGAAATGCCATCAGAAAGGTCACTTGACCGTCGGCAAGTTTATTTAAATGACCACAATATAAAGCTGAGCTAATAGAGAATGTGCACACATTTAATTTTTATTTTTGTTCGATAGTTTATTAATTTTTAAAAGACCAAACACCTCGCACGATTCGTCATCATCAATATATCAATCATAACAATATTTATTCTACGAGTTTTATCACAACTCAAGACATTCGAATACCATGTTTAATTATTTCCATTAAATATTAAATTCCTAAACAGAAAAGACAGAACATACTTACCTACTTATTATTAAAAATGACTAAATTTATACTAAACTGAATTAACCCGTGTGGTGTCGGGTCTAGAATAGCACCTCTCCATTTCTTCCGTGGATGTCGTAGAAGGCGACTAAGGAAATGGGTTTAGGTATTCTTTAGGCGACAGGCTAGCAACCTGTCACTATTATATTACCTCTTATATCTGTTTTCAAACCCAAAATGATGCTAGAAGTGGCTGCGAAGCGTGAAATAGTCATAATCATGGATATGTCTATTTCACGTTTCGTGTGCTCTGCCTACCCCATTTGGGAACATAGGCGTGATTTTATGTATTTTTATGTACATATGTGAATTAAACCTAAAAAAGGCCCCCGTTGCATGGTGTCCAAAAGGCTGGTAGCGTTTCCTCTTTGAACAGCTATGCTCTTTCTTTGTGAAAAGTAGCTGCCAGCCCGTTGGTCGCCAGTTGCTTCGACCAAACTCAATACATTAATTAAAAAATATTTTCTAATCCTTTATTGAACTGTCATGACATTTGTAAGTCTGTATTCTCATTCTATTAAATCAGAATTCTTCTTGGAACTTTTTACATGCGAACCAAAATGTACAGTCAAGGAAATTGATACCTGTGTCACTTTGAACCTTTTCAGAGTGAGTTTCATATTGCTTTGATTAGTAGATAGTATGGTATGCCACAGTGACATTTCTTGTGAAAAGGTACGAAGTGGCACAGGTATCAAATTCTTTGACTGTACACTCATAAAAAATAACTTAGTTGCACAAGTAAGTATAATGACCAAAAAAATACTCACCAAAACTCCTTTCCAATGCAAAAAAGTCAATGTATGTCCGTTTCTCACTGCACTATCACAAACACTTCACATTATCTAAATCACTGGAACATCATCCAAAATAATAATCGTAATAGTAAAATAGTATGTATATAGCGATCGCGTACAGCGCGAATTTGAAATATATGTAAAAAAAGCCTTTTAGAAAATCACAGACGGTTTGGGATACACCCTTTTGCCGGGGTGTGGTGTCTTGCATTTAATTCGAAAATGTCATTGCCAATGAACCTGAAACAATTGTAAAAAAAAACATTAAATTTTGTTAAAATTTGGAATTTTAGGGTGACAATGAGTCAATGTTTTGCGGGACATTCCTATGTTTTCTTTGTTGTCTCGCGCATGTAGCTAATCGAAAAACTAGTTAAGGTAAATGTACTAATGCTCGGCGCCTCAACGCCCAGTATACGACACCCATCTGTCACCTGTCTTATTATAAAGTTGCAAGTGCCGTGTATTGGGTCAGTGTCGAGCATGGTACATTTACCTTACAAATTGAAATTAGTAAAGAGTTGCTTGAGCGTCACCGTCACCGCTCATACATTTAAATTGAAGTTCGTACACGAAGCGACTAGTCACCAACTAATCACCAACTAGTTACCAACTAGTTACTAAACTAGAGAGGCAGCGAGCCGGTCGCCACGCTACTGTTAACCCGAGTTTTTGTGTTTGTGTTGCCAGCGACTTTGTCTCTAGAAATGACAACTTTTTCTCAAGTTTTAGACTAGCTAGATGGAATATCGAGACAATAGGCTACATGACTAGAAAAAACTATTTAGTCCGTCAGATAGACTACGAAAAAATATTGTACCCATGTTTTTCTTTTATTTGACAGACGAAACATGACGATAATAGAGCCTAAAAATTTCGCGCGACGTCACGTTTGAGTGAAAATTGTACTGAGTTTTACTCAACCGTGACGTCACGAGCCCCCACTCAGGAAGTTTGATGATCTGTACCTTTGTCGATGTTTAATTACATATTTGATAAACTAAAAAATGTGTGTCTCATTTTTTTCCATAATCTAACTTACGGACTAATTAGAATGATATATTTTTAACCCTATTAAAGTAAGAATCGGCACAATGTCGTACAATATCTAACTTTAAAAATATATTTAAGGGACAAAAATGACTTGTCTTGGACAAAAATGTCTTTGAATTGAGCAAAAGCGTCACTTTTAGCGATAGTTGCTAAATTGGCAACACTGAGGGAAACTGACTTTCGTTTCGTCACGTTTGAGTAGCTTGTGTGCGAGGTACAGTTACAAAATGATTTATAATTGTAATTACTAATTAACTGACTTCAAAAAAAGGAGGAGGTTCTCAATTCGAATTTTTTTTTTTTTTTTGTGTGTATGTTACTCGATAGCTCGGAGACCCGCGGACCGATTTTCAAATTTTTTTTTTTAATCAAAAGGGTATAACTCAAAATTGGTCCCGTTGACACGAAACCAAGACCTGATGATGGGATCTTAGAGAAATCGAGGGAACTCTTCAAATTTTATATGGAGATGTACGGCGTTTTCGGTAATTTGTTGATGAAGTTAAGATTTTACATTCAGTAAACAGAATACTTTTAAAATATTGCTAATTTGAAGTCGGTTTTTTTTGTTTAAAATTATTAACTCTCAAGTTTTGATTACCCCATATGAGAAAGGACTTACATCAAGGAGTCTGTACAAAACTATGCTTAGATCTATGATTTAATTAACAAAAAAAACATATAAATAGACTAGATAGTACTTATAAACACCAGAGAGTAGGCAGAGCGCACGAATTGTTATAGACAAACACACGTAAGGTCGACCAAGAAAGTGGTCTACCACTTTCGACAAATGTTTCTGTGAAATCAAAATTATCACAAGGTTGACATTGTCACTGTCAGAATATTATGGCGAGGGGAAATCGACCTTGTTGTTTCATGAGGTTCAAATGAACATCGATCTTGAGAGGGTAGACCAATTTCTTGGTCGGCTGTACCATAACGCCCCTTTCTCACAGGGGTAGGCAGAGACCATTTTTGCTACGATCCTGACATACCTACTAAAATATACCATAACATATATACACACATACATACGTATAATCACACCTTTGTTCCCAAATGGGGTAGGCAGAGCACACGAAACGTGACATAGACAAAACCATGATTATGACTATATCACGCTTTGCAGCCACTTCTAGCATAGTTTTAGGTTTGCAAAGATGGATGAGGTAGAATAGTAACAGGTTGCTAGCCTGTCGCCTAAAATATACCTTAACATAACATATCCTTAGTAACCTCTTACGACATCCATGGAAGAAATGGAGAGGTCTTATTCTAAGCTCGATTAAAAACTAGTAACTAACAAAAGTATGTACCCAAGGCTTTTTAAAGGTTACTTTTTATTTTTGTCTATGTAACGGTATATGCGTATTTATCGAGCGTGAACAGTTTAGCAGTTGGTTACGTATAACAAGGCCGACACACCGACGTCACAGTTACAGTTAAAATTAACACGAAAATGACAGTAAGTAGGTATATTAAATGTTGTTAATTTAATATACTTAAAATTACAATAACACCTCTCTGTTTCTTCCGTGGATGTCGTAAGAGGCGACTAAGGAGTTAAGGTGCATTTTAGGCGACAGGCTAGTAACCTGTCACTATTATACCTGTCAACTCAAAACCTAAAAAATGCTAGAATTGGCCTGCGGTCAGGTACCTAAAATCCATAATTTGGCTTTTTGTGTTTTAAAGACATTAACTTATTTTTTAAAATAATTAAAAAATGCATTCAATAATTTTCTGCTATTCCCTTGCCTCGGCCGGGACTAAACTAACTAAAATTAAGATAGTGACCATTTTTATATTTAAGACCAAAATGTTTGTTGAATAAATTTAATACATTACGTCAATATTCCCAAAAGGAGTAGGCAGAGCACACAAAACGCTACATAGACAAAACCATGACTATTTCACCACTTCTAGAATTTTTTGTGAGGTTTTGAGTTGGCAGGTATAATGGTGACGGGTTGCTATATTTCCTTAGTCGCCTATTACTACATCCAAGGAAGAAATGGAGAGGTGTACTTCTTAACCTAATACGACACGGAATAATTGTTAAATATTAGAGTAATCAAGCTAGTGTTTTTTTTTAGTTGATTTAAGTCCAGTTTTGTTTCGTTTTAAAAGTAAATGAATGTCTATTTTAAGAGTTTTAAGTAAAATGATTCAACTTAAGCATTTATAAGGTAGTTTCTCTCCATAGGCCGAGTTATTTTACTGCACTTTATATTCTGCATTTTATAATACTCACTTTCAATGCTTGCATCGGCTGTAATTTGTTGTGTAAGCAATCTAAGTAGAATGCAAGAAAAATAGTTTTAAAACATAATTCATTTTTATTTAGTATGAAAGCAAGAATAAAATGTAACTAGATGATACGCAAAAAAAGTACCTAATTATGTAGTTTAATTTCAAGCTACACAGTGTTGTAAAACTGCATTTTTTGTTATTTTATTTCAAATCTAAGAATTGTACAACGAATGCAGAAATGACATCGTATTAAAAATTGTAGGTAGTTCAAAACAATGATAATTAAAAACGATTTTTTTCGTTCTTACCGCATTACAGAACTGGCTTTCAAAACTTCAATTAATGCCTTTTATAGCTTTATGACTGTATTTAATTTAGTTCTAAAAATAAAACAACGATCGTCAAATGTTTTAACAACTGAACATAAGTATATTATTTACGTCGAGCCGTTAAAAAGTGACACTTGTCCACGTAAATAAAAACCACTAAGCATGAAATTACTACTCAAATGGCATGTCAAGTAAAAGCGAGAAATTAAAACAACGCCATGTCCCAGTGATTATACACAGTAAAAAAACGTCTAGAAATCAAACGAACACCTATGACAGTTTTGCACAAACTTATTTGAACGTAATGTCATAATCGGACTTTCATAATCACTGGCAGTTTAAATTTTCAACGGCCAGTGACAAATATTGTTACTAACTTCAACGTTGTCAATTAGTTCACCTTGTTACATTTTTTTTAACAAAAAACAATCACGAAACAAAATCTGTTGCTAAGTTGGTCCACTCCAAACGCTTGTCTCTATTACATCACACACAAATTACAACCGGAGAAAATATAACTATAGCAAAACTTATAAACTATGCTTACAACACTAAAAGTATGCTTACAACACTACAAGTATCCAAAATTAGCTAAATAGATATTAGTCGTATAAAAGTATTAAAAAACACAACTTAAGCACCTTTGTACGAAGATAAACACTCGAAACAACTTTTAAACACAAGCGCTTTCGACGCGGCGTACGCGCAACTACTGTTTCTGATTGCTTCCAATGACCTTGTGTCCCTTTCTAATGCGCACGGGCAGAGAGAGACGGAGTATGAGAAAATGGCAAGCCGAAGTGGGGAGAGTGCGACCAAGTGTTGGGCAATGGGGGGATATTCCGTAAATGCTTGGAAGTTTTTTTCCGCGTTTCTTATGTTTTTAACAATGTGAATGGACATGCTTACCAATTCTATCTTTTTCCTCGAGAAGAGAATGAAAGAGAACGAATATTATAAGAATATATTGCCTTTGCCCAGCAGTGGGACACAAATCCAGGCTAAAAATAATAAAAAAAAATATTTCCAAACACTATCAAATGAATCTTGTACAATGGCGGCAAGTGTATATAAAAGTAGGTAAGTAAGTAAGCCATGTTTACTTTATTGTACAAAAAACACGTCGTACATAAGAAATACAAACGAAACGTTGGATAAACATATTATAATGACTACTCCGCGCCTCGTAACAAGCTCTAGGAACTATATATTTTAGGTTTTAAGTTTTAAAGCAAAAAGAGGGTTAAATAGCCCCTTATAGATAGTCAATATATTAAATACAATATATTAAAAAATAAAAAAAGTTAAATAAAGCTATTATTGAGTTTATAAACCTTTTACGAATGGGCTTCGATACATCATATATATTTTTTAGATAGTCATGGTTAGTTACACTGTCACTTATTCCTATGTTAAATAATCCTACACACTTTTGAATGAAAAATTTAAAATTCGTCAAATAATACAGTAATAAATAATCTAATCTACAGGAATAAGGCGTGACGGTTATGTATGTATGTATGTATGTAAATAATCTATGATTACTTCAGTTCCGTTACAGCTTACTAGTGTTTACAATATTTTTTTGCTTTAATAATTTACATTTTTCACCCGGTTTTCCGTAACACGTTGTAATGACAGGTTGCAAGTTTGTCACCTTAAAGTACCTCGATGTATATCGTAAAAATTTAATACTATTTGTAAATATAAATTGATAGTGTTTGAAAAGAAACTGTCCTCTTTAAATCATGGTCGCCGTAGCATATCGAATGCGCCTGCGTCGTGAAACCTGCGTTGCACGCGGTTGCCCACTACGGCCGACGCGAGCGGGTTCGATTCCGACACAAGATAGTCCCCGGCGTCTATCTTGGCAAGATGTTCAAGTGGGGGTAAAGGTAAAATGGGTAAATTCGCGCACCGCTTTTTCCGTGGTAAGCTTTTCCGGGCTACTTAAAACCTTAGTAGTCTTTAGAGAGAAGGAAAATGAACCTTGCCAATCATTATCAAATGAACCTTATACAATGGTGGCAAGCCACTCACGCCTGTTTTCCCAAATAGGGTAGGCAGAGCACACAAAACGTGACAGGCAAAACCATTATTATGACTACTACACGCTTCGCAGCCACATCTAGCTTAATTTTAGGGTTGAAAATATATGAAAAAGGTATAATAGTGACCGGTTGCTATCCTGTCGCCTGTAACATTTTTAAACCTATTTCTTTGGTTGCCTCTTACGACATCCACGGAGGAAATGGAGAGGTGTTGCTCTATCCCGACACCACACAGGTTTTTTATGTTTTAAGTTATGTTAGAAGTTACAATAGTGGCAGGTTACCAGCCTATCCTATAAAGTGTGTCCTGCAGGACCCAGGCCTCCTCTCAGTACGAGAGGGCTTGGTCTATAGTTCCCACGCGGGCCCAGTGCGGATTGGGAACTTCACACACAACGCTGAATTACTTCGTCGCTGTGTGTAGGTTTCCTCACGATGTTTTCCTTCACCGAATAGCTCGTGATAATTATCAAATTCGATATCGCACATAAATTTCGAAAAATTCAGAGGTGCGAGCCCGAAGTTTGAACCCACGACCCTCTGCTTGAGAGACCACAGGTCGAACCGCTGGGCTACCACGGCTTTTCTTAGACACCTTTTACAACATCCACGGTAGAAAGGGAGAGGTGTTACTCTAAACTCGACACACCGTTAGTTCACTAGGTTTTAAAACATGTCCTTAAGACATACACACATTGAATGTTGTTCTCATACTATTGAACAAGTCTAACACGGCCTAGAATAAAGCAAATACAAAGGATCATTAAAATAACTTAAGTAATAGATATTTTTGTACAATATTTATTTAAACCAAGGTTATATAGCTGGACGGTATTTACTAGAAAAATATTATACATAGCATAACATACATTCTCAAATGACAGGACTATTTTTTGTGGACACTTCTAACATGTTTTTTTAGGGTTTGAGTAGGCAGGTATAGTGACAGGTTGCTAGCCTGTCGCCTAAAATATACCTTAACCTTTCTTAGTCGCCTTTCATGACATCCACGGGAGAAATAGTTAAGTAGATGTTATTCTAAACCCGACACCACACAAGATAGGTAGCATATTTTACGCGATGGGCTAGCAACCTGTCACTAATTTATCTTCTATCTTAAACCAAAAAAACCTGCCAAGTGCGAGTCGGACTCGCGCACGAAGGGTTCCGTACCAAAAAAAAACATGTTTTTTGTATGGGAGCCCCCCTTAAATACTAATTTTGTTTACATTTAATTATTTACTTTAAAAGTAGATATTTAATTAAATATTCTGTGAGCATTTCAAGTATTTAAATAGACCCAAAACAGCAAAAAAAAACACGTCTTTTCTATGGGAGCCCCCCTTAAATACTAATTTTATTAAAATTTAATTATTTACTTTTATAGAAGATATTTAACTAAATATTCTGTGTGCATTTCAAGTATTTACCTGTTACAGTTATTTAAATAGACCCAAAACAGCAAAAAAAAATCACGTTTTTTCTATGGGAGCCCCCCTTAATTATTATTATTATTTTAAATTTAGTATTTGTTGTTATAGCGGGCCGCTAGTATTTTTATCTGATCTAATATTTTCGCCTCACCTCTATTAGCGGCAACAGAAATACATCATCTGTGAAAATTTCAACTCTCTAGCTCTTACGGTTCGTGAGATACAGCCTGGTGACAAACGGACAGACGGACAGACGGACAGACGGACAGACAGACTGCGAAGTCTCAGTAATAGGGTCCCGTTTTTACCCTTTGGGTACGGAACCCTAAAAACTATGCTAGAAGGGGCGACGAAACGTGAAATAGTCATAGTTTTGCATACGTTTCGCATGCTCTGCCTACCCCATTTGGGAATACAGGCGTGATGACTGTATGTATGTAATAAAAATCTGAAGTTTCTATTCAAGTATATAAAACATAGTATTTAAAAAAATGTGTAAATGATTGTTTAGTATCAATACGAATTCGACACAATCTTTGAATTGAAAATTGAGAAAGCATTTATAAGTGTTTTAGAGATTTCGCAAAGTATCTATCAAAAAATGGCTGACGATTTTGTTGATATTAATTGAAAGTAAATATGTTTTGTTTGGTTTTAAGATAATCAAAACTTGAAGTATTCTACGGTGATAGCTATAGGTATGTAGCTATCAAAATAGAGCGGCACAGTCCCGGCACAGTACATGGCAAGATTAAAGTAGAGGGGGTAAGATCGCGTATCGCTTTTCTATAGTTCAGACATCGCTTTTCCGTAGAAAAACCCCACTACTTACTTAAAAAAATTCTAAGTAGTTCGGGGACTGAAGGATTGAGGTAGAGTCAGTTAGGGATCCTATCGTTTTACCAAAAAGATTTTCGTCAAATTTCACTACCCAAACAGATTTTCCCAAATGTTTTATGTGCCAAAACAATCTTTCGCATAAAGTCGATACGCAAATTTTCATTTGGCCAAATTTTTGTTCAGCAGAATATCACTACGAAAAATGACATTCAGGCATTTAGTCTTCTAGCAAATGTTTTATTACGAAAAACAAACATTAGACAATAAACGTTTAGTCAAATGACTTGTTACGACAAAGGATTAAAAGCCAA
>BHDV01021009.1:323227-339751 GCA_005406045.1 Adoxophyes honmai
TACCAGTGCTCAAAACTAAGTACTACCTTAAATATAAGTCACGTCAGGTTCGGTTAGGTTAAGTTAGATGCAAATTATTTATCATTGAATGACCAACTGACTGAAAAGAAATGGTAAATTTAAAATTGACGATACAAAAAATCATTTGGCAAATTTAGTTTTGCAAAAAATATGTTTTGCCAACTAAACCATTTGACTAAATGAAATTTGGCCAAAGTACTAGTTGCTAAACGAGTCGTTGACCAAACATTCTGGTGCCAAACAATAGGTTTGGTAACGTTTATTTGGCAAATGGAAATCTTCGAAACATTTTTTGGGAAGTGAAAATTTGGCAAATTTTTTTTGGTCAAACATAAGTAACCCGTCAGTTAAGTTACTTAAATATTTGTGGGTAGTTTGAGAAAGAAGTAAAGCGGAGTACTGAGGAATTTTCAATGACATAATTTAAAGTCGCCCGTGATGATCCATTTCTTTCGTGGATGTCGTAAGAGGCGACTAAGGACGTTAGAAAGCGCGTGTTTTAGGCAACAAGCTACCTGTCACTGTTAAACCTAAAAATCATGCTAAAAGTGGCTACGTAAAATATCATGGCACGTAGTAATAGTTTGTATTCTTTGGTCATTTTTTGACTTTGCACTTGTATTCTCTGTACACCCTATGTATGTATGTTGAATGACTAGGAAAAAAAGTTTCAAAATGTCAATCCTTTACCGGAATAGAATACAAACATGCCAAATCACAATGTAATCGGTTCCTCGATAATTAAACAATCCGTATGTCTACCACTGTCACGCTAACCCAGAAACTGCTAATAAAAAAACAACTCCGCTTCCTTATAAATGTATAATTTCATGTTCAAATAGCTTCCTATATTTTGAAAGCGCTTCCCCGATTCGATTGGTCGATGTTTGGTTTTACCGGTCGTTAACTGCATGATATTATTTGCAATTTATTGGGAACGAAATGTAATGAACGCGAAATGAGGTGAATATGGACGAAAATATGGCTCTCAAATTTTAGTATTGTCTGCCTATACGAGTCTGAAAACGCCTGTGGTATTGTTGCTACGCGGTTGACTGAGAAGCGGAGTACAAAAGACTGGGTAATATTTTTAGATTTCCGAGTTTTTTTTTCATGAAAATTCCGAGAGAAAAATCATAGCGGTTTTCGTATGCATCCGACCTGACCAGTGGTTTAAAATATTTTCGTTTGGTTGGTAAGTTATACGGTTGAAACTTGTTTTAATACTTTACTCACATACCTAACATATACCCACGCCTGTATTCCCAAGAGGGGTGGCAGAGCACATGAATTCAAAAATCCAGTGCCACGTTTAGCAATCTCAGGGTAACCAGATGGTTAAACGTGATACTCACATACCTAAGTAATATAATAATTTAGATATGCCATGTGGTGTCGGGTTTAGAATGACACCTCTCCATTTCTATCGTGGATGCCGTAAGAGGCGACGAAATAGGGGGCGTCCATAAATTATGTGAGGTGTATTTTTCAATTTTCTGACCCTCCCACCCCCCTTGGTGAGATGTCGTGAGATTTTATTCAACCCCCTCCCCCACCCCCCAAATCTCACGTGAGATGTTTCAAAATGTTACTTTAAAAAGAAAAATAAAATGAAGACGTAACTTTAAAAAAAACTAAAAATTTCTTCGTTCGGATACACTCATGAAGTGTAAAGCGCCATCCACATACTCACTTCGCTTTTTAAGACCTTAGGCATCTGGATTAAATGGACCAAAATAGTAGTTTTTTTGTTGGTTTGAAACAAGAAAAAAATTGCGTGATATTTGCCGTGACCCCCCCTCCCCCCAACGTGAGATTAGGTGAGATTTGACTCGACCCCCACTCCCCCTAAAACACCTCACGTAATTTATGGACGCCCCCATAGGTTGACATATAAAATATGCTTAAGCTTCACCTTGAACTTAAAATTATATTTAAAGTGGCTATAAACGTGGTTTTGTCTATGTAGTGTTATATGTGGTCTACCCACCCCATTAGGAATATAGGCGTGATGTAGGTATATATCTATCTACATTTTTGTCAGTTTTATTCATACATTTGTTAAATTTTGCTCACAACTTAAGACTTTATCGAAATAGTCATCGACCATGACAGAAAACTAGAGAATGTGTGAATGTGTCAATATATCGTTGCTATATTAAACTTACACACGTTTTCAAAAATAGACCAATAGCGTGCATTTCCCGGGACCAATCGGAGCGTGGCGGTTGCAAGAGAAACGTTTGAAAATCGAATGCTATGCGTTCATGAGTTTGCACTGAATCGATTAACAAACACATTTGCATTCGGATTTAAGTAATGTTTTGTTTTCAATTGCAAAACGATTCGACAAAAGATAAACTAAGCGGAATAAAAAAAAAAACATTTAGTTGGAAGCTATTTCAAGACGACAAAAACCAAGAGGGGTAGGCAGAGCACATGAATTCTAAAAATCCAGTGCCATGTTTAGCAATTTTAGGGTAATCAGATGGTGAAACGTGATATTGTAGTGAGAGGTTGCTAGCCCATTATTTACAGTACAATAATCCTGTCTCAGAGTCGCCTCTTATGCTAGAAGCGTCTGAGAAGTATTCATGAAGTAGCCATTGTTTCGTCTTCACGTTTAGTGTGCTCTGCCTACCCCATTTGGGTACAGGCGTGATTGTACGTTGTAAGGTAAATGTACCAATGTCGACTCAACACCCAGTAGAGGACACCCATCTGTCACCTGACTTACTATGACAGAAGGTTGCAAGTGCCGTTTATTGGACCTGTGTCGAGCATTGAACATTAACCTTATGTTTTTTTTTATAATCCCGAATGCCGTGTGGTGTCGGGGTAGAATAACACCTCTCCGTATCTTCCGTAGACGTCGTAAGAGGCGACTAAAGGTCTCTTTTTGTCGGTCTCAATAATTTCGTTTCCTTTCTGCCTCTCTAAGTCCGCCTTTGTACTTCGCCATTTCATTTGTATTCAATTTTTGTTTTTTGTAATTTGTGTTTTTTCCTTTTGTACAATAAAGTGTTTACTTACTTACTTACTAAAGATATAGGTTTAAGTAGGTATGTTTTAGGCGATAGACTAGCAACCTGTTACTATTATACCTACCTCTTCCATCTTAGCAAACCTAAAACTATGCTAGAAGTGGCTGAGAAAACATGGAGTAGCCATGATTTCGTGTGCTCTGCCTACCCCATTGGGAACAGGCGTGATTGTATGTTGTATGACTTGTATGTATGTAGTTTCTAATAATCGCGAACAGATCGCAACCTTGGTAAGATTCCACAGTGTACAATACACTTTGAATGTTGGAAAGCCGTTCTGGTCGCTGCGTGCGCGCAGCGGCGCCAATTAACCGTTGGTGACTGTAACAGTCTTTATTAGATAATAACACTGCAATTTGGAATAACATATAACGTTATTATAATTAATTTTAGCATTACTGAGTCGCTAAGATATAAAATCAGAGAGGTAAAACGAATTCGCAAAACAACGCAGAAGTGAAAAAAGGACTTTGAAGTTAAGAGGAAATGGAGCGGTCATGTTTTGTATGGAAACGTAGTCCCCTGATTCCTCGCTGGATATTACCCGTAGAACAATGATTTTTTACATCAACAATCTAATGATATAATATATATTAGCATGTTCCTATGTTTTCCTTTTTTTCTTTATTGAATTATTAAAGGAGATATTAACCTTCAAATAATATTGGTAAGTTTTTTCCGTTGTGTTCAAACCTCTAGAAACCAATTTTAACACAATTATATCAGAATATAAGAACATAGAAACACAGTTATGATTATGACATTTTTTAAACATTTAATGAAAAAACATATTTAATCGGTTAAGTTTTGGAGAAGAAATCAGGGGACTACGAAATTTAATTTTCATAGGTATTTTCGGTCCAAGCTGTAGTTGTTCTTATCGCACTCGACGTCGTCTGAGCAGGTCACGGCGCGACAGCAATAGATTTAGCAAATACCTATTTTTCAATACCCTCGACCGGCATATTTCCTCTTAAGAGGTATAATAGTGACAGGTCGCTAGCCTGCTACTTTGGCCATAGTTTTTCTTAAAACCTAATGTTACATTGAGTGCATTATAATTGCATTCAGTAAATAAGTAGTAAAGTGTAAACAATAAAACATAAAACTATAGTCCAAAAATATGTCTTACATTTTAATGAATTCATAAATTTGACAAAATTAATTTAAATGCATACATACATCACGCCTGAATTCCCTAATGAGGTAGGCAGAGCACACGATACACTACATAATCCAAACCCTGACCACTTCACGCTTCGCAGCCACATTTCGCATAATGTTAATTAAAGCATAGGTAGATAAAAGAACCGTAGACCGTGTGGTGTCGGGTTTGGAATAACACCTCTCCATTTCTTCCGTGGATGTCGTAAGAGGCGACTAAGGACATACTTAGGTTAAGGTATACTTTAGGCGACAGGCTAGCAACCTGTCACTATTGTACCTGCCACCTCAAAACCCTCAAGACCCGTGTGGTGCCGGGTTAGAATAGCACCTCCCCCTTTCTTCCCATGGGTGTCGTAAGAGCCGACTCTGGGAAAGGGTTAGTGTATTGTGGGCGATGGGCTAGCAACCTGTCACTGCAATGTCACGTTTAACCATTAGGTTGCCCTGAAATTGCTAAACGTGGCACTGGATTATTGAATTCATGTGCTCTGCCTACCCCTCTTGGGAATACAGGCGTGAGAATATGTATGTATGTATGTACCTCAAAACCTAAAAAAATATAATGCTAGAAGTGGCCACAAAACGTGAAATAGTCATCGTTTTGTCTATGTAGCGTTTTGTGTGCTCTGCCTATCCCGTTTGGGAATACAGGCTTGATGTATGTTGTATGTAGATAAAAGAAATACAATAGTGACAGGTTGCTAGCCTGACGACATACCTAAACGGCATCGGGCTTAGAACGTCACCTCTCCATTTCTTCCGTGGGTGTCGTAAGAGGCTTAAGTATGCTTTAAGCTCGTCACAAAATACGCATATACGATAGTATATTATCTGCGTATAAATGTCATTTTTCCAATCCTCCTGAGTCCCAGTGTACTCGAGTGAGTACATAAAATCCAAGTTAGATTTAACTTTCTCTTAGTGACATTATACTTCAATTTTGAACAACACATAATTTGATGCCGGGATTCACGAGGTTGTCGGTGCCAACAGATACCTGACGGTAAATCTGCGCAGTGTGTGTTAGCTCATTGAATTGTATAGGGAGCGATATTGACAGATATCTGTTGAGTAACAGATATCTTACCGTATCTACTTAGTGTATGACGTTTTAGGCAATAGGCCAGCAACCTGTCACTGCAACGCATACCTGCCAATAAAAAAACCTAAAAACATACTAGAAGTGACCACGCAACGTGGTATAGTCACCCACATTTGGGAATGTGATGTATGTATCATCCGTGTTGCTATTGACTGTACACTTGAATCAAAGTTTAAATGTAAAAGGTTTTAATCAAATAACCTTCACTTGTACACACTTGACTATTTTTTTACTTAATTAGATGTAGCTTCCGCCCATTCAGTATTGTTGTACGTTTGTCTATCTCTTCTGTCGAATCTGTTGAATAAAGCCTTGACAATACGATATGATCTTTCGGACAAAAGAAAATGAAAGGAGAAAATTATAGTGTTTTTTGCAATTGGTGTAGGTTATGCGGAAGACACAATGGATAATCTGTTACATGAATTATGTCTAATCAATGTATATAAAACCGTTTTACTTAAAAGTTTTTTTTTTCTTTATTTTCGAGCTTTTTTTTTTATTTGATACAGTGCACTGTATTCTCCTTGCAAAGACCTTTCAATTGATACCCATATTGATGGGGTAGATAAGAATTAGGTCATCCGCCATTTTGTAGCGGCGGCCATTTTGAATTTACAATGACAATGAATGTACATTATTGTATTGTCACCACAACTAAAAGCGCATACCGAATTTCAGATCAATCAGTTGACGGAAAGAGGGTGAAATTTCAATGTCTAAATTTGAACCAACAAAGACCAAAGAATAAAGTCTAAAACAAACGGGGTAAGCTAAGTAAAACCGTTTAATAAAAAAAAGCGGAATTCCGATTACAAACTCGTGAACTAGAACCGTGAACTAGGATAGCGATTCCATCATAGCTAGGTTAAAAATGGTTAAAAAAACACCAGGTTAACATAATAATCATTTGAACCCAATTTCTTCGCCAGGTCAACAGTCGGCAAGGTCAGTAAACCAACGGAACCCAAATGACATAACGACTGACCTATTGCGTAAGCTACTGTCAACTGTCATTGCAACATGACAGCTGACAGGGACAAGCGCGAACCGGTCTTTGTTAGGGAAGTTTAGAAAAAAATGGGATTTTAGTACGTATGTAACACTAAATAAAAGTGAATAATGTTAAGTTGACTCATTTTACGGCGACAGACAATTTAGTCTATGAAAATAGAACGTATGAAATTACATGCAGTAACAGAAACGCACACGACGCGCAAAAAGTCCGTCGCACAATTCATACAATCTGTTGAGGTAGGTGCACTGTGGTAAGTAGAGGAGAAAGGAAACTCGACTCCAGTATTAGCCATGTATTTTAAAGCACAATGAGCCTTCTTATATACTAAACGAAATACAGGAAAGAGAAACACATAATTATTGCTATTTCACACAACATGGTAAATTGATTATTGTGGGTGGTTTTGCTTACTTAAATTACACATTACCCTGTGTATTTGTGTGTCCGCCACACAATCCATGCAGACTTTTTGTGCTCCGCGGACTCGATCGCACAAATGAAATGCTACACAGACAAAACCATGACTATTTCACCTTTTGTGATCACTTCTAGCATATTTTTACGTTCAGTGCTATCGCCTTAAAAATACCTTAACACGTTGCCTGTGTAGGCAATAAATAAGTATCACATGTGACACACTCGCGTATTATTAGAACCTCGTAATGTAGCACATGTGCCTCAACACGTAACGTGTTATCCTATTTCCTTAGGTGTGATTCTAAAAAACAATAAAAAAAGAATGAATATCAACCCAGAAAAACTTATTAAGTGTTTGGTGGCGCATTTTTGTACATTTTATCAGAAATAAAGTGATAATAGTAAATCATTTAGTAAATAAATAGTTTACGAATAAAATGGTAATACTAAATAGTATTATTTCTGTTAAAATATACAAAAAAAATGCGCCACCAAAACTTAATAAAATAGGATGCCACGGGTCTCTAAACCGTACCTTTGACATTTCGACAACCGCCTATTCATAGACAACAAAAGATTGGGTTCTTTATTATGATAAATTATGTTCTGACGACTGGCACAGCCTGTTCCGGTATGTAACCGGTAATAACCAGTAATAACCGGTTTTGGTGCCATAAAAATAATCGGAACGGATAAAACTATGTTACTTACCTAATTGTAAATTGTGGAAGTCGACAGCAAACAAGTTAAACAATAAATGTCTAAAACTATCATACCGAATGAAAACTAAGTTAAACTTTAGACTTAAAAACAGCCAAAAAAGTTTTATTAAATTTTATTAGAGAATAAAAAGTTTTAGAATTTCAGTTTCACGGTCATCTTTATTCCTACGTTAAACTGTCGTCATAGACCCGAGATTACAATTCAACCTCTTTGTTTATGTCGTTTGTTTATTTATCACATTCACTGCCACCAAAATAATCAAAATCTTTCCCCGGGTACCGGCAATTTTTAAGGCGAATTTGGATTAAGCACTTATGAATGTTTGAAAATATATATACATGTATATTGTTATTATTATTATTTTAATAAAAAAACGCCTTTTTCGGATCCGAGTGGTCAGCACACATCCCGCTGGATGCACCTAATGCACCAAAAAAATGCACGTGACGCTCGCTCGGATCCGAGTGGCGGGCGCCGCTACTATAGCCCCGCCACACTCGGATCCGAGTGGTCGGCAGTGAATGTGTTATCTTTGTCTTTGTCTTTATGTGATGAGATGTAGGTAGTTTTAGTTTTGACTATGTAATATTTTGTGTCCTCAATGCGACCTATTTTGTGGTTTGAAATTAGTGAACCACTTATTTATTTACCTACTATTTATGTTCTATTTGTTGTTACCTAAATTGCTGCTCCTCTCTACTACTCAAAGGTTGGCTGGCAGAGATCCCTTTTGGAATAAGTCCGCATTTGTTCTTTTATTTGCAAACTATCTGTACTTATTATTTTTTATGTACAATAAAGAGTTTTTACTTACTTGCTTACTATGCTTTAGACGACAGGCTAGCAATCTGTCACTATTCTACTTCTTCCATCTTTGCAAACCTAAAATTTGCTAGAAGTGGCTGCAAAGCGTGATATAGTCATAGTCATAATTTGGTCTATGTCACGTTTCGAGTGCTCTGCCTATCCCAGTCGGGAACACAAGCGTGATTGTATGTATGTATGTTGTACCTCCAATAGTTACACTAGTATGTCTGTATTCGTCCCTCCCCGTTCCCGATCCATTTGATATCGGAAAGCTACAGTTTTGCGTAACACAGTGAAAGTGCGCGCGCGCCGATTTTGTGCGCGAATGGTGAGACAATGCGAGTGTTTTATCGGAGCTGCATGTATTAAATAAACCATTTTTTTTGCCTGTACTCTCGAATGGGGTAGGCAGAGCATAAGAAACGTTACATGGAGAAGACCGTGACTATTTTAAGATTCGTGGCCACTTCTAGCAATTTTTTTTCATATAATAACAGATGAAAGAGGTATAATAGTGACAGGTTGCTAGCCTGTCGCCTAAAATATACCTTAACTTATTTTCCTTAGTCGCCTCTTACGACGTCGACGGAAGAAATGGAGAGGTATAATTCAATATTCGACACTAGCTTTTTGTGTTACGAGCCGATATAGACTCCAAAATATATGTAATAAATGTAATAATTCACTGGATGGTATACATACAGGGTGAAAATGAAATCCGTAACGAAATTAATTCCTGATACTCAGAATCACTAGCACAATACGATGGTAAAATAAAAAAAACACTTTTTTTTTCAATTTTTTTCATCGGGAAATTCCCAAAAAAATATTAAATTTGGGCACACTACAAACCGCGGTGTAACTGTTTACGTTTGTTTAAATTAAATTCTAAAGTAGGGTAGTTTTGCAAATACCTCAATCGGCGAGTTCGTCGACCCTAAAGTAACCGCCGAGGGTAGGTATGAAAAATGAATTCTCAAGCGGGCAGTCGATGCGCACGCGTTCCCTAATCATCCCGGTCGTACGATACGTAAGCACGAAGTGTACGAGTGACTATATCGTTTGAATTTTCGAATCGCGAGTGCAATGAAATGGTGCGAGTGTACATCCAAAGTATGTTTTACCAACAAGGTGGTGCATCCCTCCATTACGCTCGCAATGTACGCGCGAGCACTTGAACAATGTGTATGTGTACGGTGACCGGTGGATAGGCCGTGGTGGACCTGCCACCTGACGTCACGCCTTGTGATTTCTATCTTTGGAGCAAAATCAAGCGCCGTGTGTACATGGACGAACCACAAAATTTACAGAATCTTAAAGACAAGATTGTAAGTGCTTTTTCTGAAGTGAAAGTGACACTGAAGTGCTAATAAGAGTGAATAAAAACGTTTTGTAACGTGCAAGACTGTTTGGAGAGAAATGGACTTCATTTTGAACAGCTATTAAGGTACATACGCTTAGTTTAGATTTGCAGGGTAGGGTTAATTTTTTATTATTATTGTACATAAGTTGATTGATAGTTGACGGCCCACGCGCGGTGTCAATAATGTTAGCACTTTTTAGGAAAACTTTGATGACACATAACTTCTTATTTACAAAAGTAAATGAGAAACTACTCAAATTATATTTTTAAGTTTTATTAACATACAGGTATGTAAAATTTCGTTACGGATTACATTATCACCCTGTATATAATACGACAATAAAAATATGGTGCTTAAATACGAGAAAATCTATCACTTGAATGAAAAAAAAACCGAATACAAAAAAAAAAAAACCCTACACCAGCATGTATGGATGTATAAATGTAAAGGAGATTAGGTATGTTTTAATTTATTTGTTAGTTTTAATCATTTTTTACCAGTTTAAATTTATCACACCGTCCAAGTGAATGGAACAGCCAGCCACGCTTACACAAGCCTTACCCAATGTCTGTCTGTCTGTAACTGTAGTTGACATAGTGGTCAAGGTCATAAGACATAAGTAGGTACTTTACGTAACAACTTAGTACATACATACAGCACGCCTGTATTCTTAAACACACATACATACATATTCTCACGCCTGTATTCCCAACAGGGAGAGCACATGAATTCAAAAACCCAGTGCCATGTTTAGCTTTCAGGGTAACCAGATGGTTAAACGTGATATTGCAGTGACAGGCTAGCCCATCGCCCACAATACACTGACCCTTTCCCAGAGTCGACTCTTACGACACCCACGGGAAGAAAGGGGGAGGTGCTATTCTAACCCGGCACCACACGGGGTATCCACAGGCATCACATAAAAGGCAGAACACACAACATACCTACATAGGCAAAACATGATTATTTCCCCGTTCGCGGCCACCTCAAGGACATTTTTTAGGTTTTGAATTGGCAGGTATAACAGTGACAGGTTGCTAGCCCGTCGCTTGACATATATCTTAACCTAGTTCCTTAGTCGCATCTTACGACATCCACGGAAGAAATGGAGAGTCTATTCTCAACCTGACACCATACGGAACTTTATATAACTTGGTAACTCCGTACCTACTGTAGGTCACAGCCACTTTTTTCCAAACCCTAGATAAGAGCTATACAGTTGAAAGTTATTTTAATGCAAATTTACTCATTTAATATAATAATTTGTAAGTTCCGTATGATTTAGAATAACTCCCCTCCATTTCTTCCGTGACTAAGGCTTAAGCCTAAAAGGCCCTTTTAAACGGGTAATATTTTTTTCTGCAATTTGTGGCTGGCAACTACCTATTGCTGGCTAGCTCTTACTTCATACATTAAAGCAAGATGCACATAGTTGCCCGGCCACAAATTGTAGTAAAATGTAGCCCGTTTAGAAGGGCCTTAAGTTATATTTTAAGCAATAGACTAGCATAGTGTCACTATTGTAACTATTTTTAGACCCTCAAACTATGCTAAAAGTAACTACGAAGCGACAAACAGTTCATGGTGGTCTTTGTAGCATTTTGCGCGCTCTGCCTACCCCATTTAAGAATACAGGCGTGATGTATGTATGTCACCGGAAAACAACACATTCCGTAAGTTTATTCCTCGGAAGTTTATAAACTTTCGTAAGATTCCAAACGGGAGACAAAAAATGTTTTTACGCCCACATTTTTGCAAAATTTAATAAAATCTAACCTAACCTAATCAAACATAACTTAACCTAATCTGATCTAAACTAACATAATCTAACCTAACCTAACCTAACGTAAATTGATTATTTTACGAAAACGCGGCCGTAAAATAATTCAATTTATCTGTCGTTTGGAATCTTACGAAAGTTTATAAATTTCCTGAAAATTTTTAGGAAATTTATAAACTTACGGAGTGTGTTATTTTCCGGTGACATGTATACGTATTGGACGATATTGCGTATTTTCTGTTACTACAACCGATTCGTTACAAAATAAAAACGAAAAACAACGTTGAGGTAAATCCTAGTGATAAAAACTTGAACAATCTATTGCCAACGTCCACGCCTATCAGTAATTTTCAATTTGGGCGAAACTGAATCATTTTCACAACGGCGCTGCATCAGCGCGTGCAGTTTTCGTCACGATTGCAGCTGTAATCTGTTGATTAATGCGGTTTTGAAAGATAATTCGCGCAGAGCGAGTACAGTCAGCAGATTAAGCAGACGACCTTTTTGTGCGATCGAGTTTGTGGCGCACAAAACGTCTGCGTGGATTGTGCGCCGGACTTTAGCGCGTCGTGTGCGTTACTGCATATAATTCCCTAGGTTCTATTTTCACATACTAAGAAGTCTGTTGCGGATAGTCTGGCTCATCATCTCATCAATCTCATGGATATTTAGTGCTATTGGGAGACTCCATCATGTTTTAAGCCCGCTCTACACTCGCGGCGCGAAGTCGCTCCGTGAATTCACGGCGTGAATTTACGCAGCGGCTCACGCATAATAACTAAGCGCGAACGCAAGGCGTGAACAACATCTACACTCGCGATTCGCGGCTTTCGCGGGCGTTCGCGGGTGTTCGCGTCGCGAGTGTAGAGCGCGCATTAAAAATGATAAAAGCCGACTAAGGATAAATTAAATAGGTTTTGGTGCGCTTTAAGCGACAGACTAGCAACCTGTCACTATTGTATCTTTAAATCTAAAACCTAAAAATAAACTAGAAGTGGCTACGAAACGTTAGTTTAACTATATCTCGTTTCGTATGCTCTGCCTACCCTATTCCGTAATGCAGGCGTGACGTACGTGTGTACGTTTAATTACTTCGTCGTTTTGACTGCGAGTAGAGTGACCACGGTCGCCATAACGCGGCCGAAACGTCGAGCTAATTAAAATCATAGTAAAACATGAAGGATGAGTGTTGACGGGTCAACACACTAACACAATAACACTCCATTTCTTCCGTGGATGCCGTAAGAGGCGACTAAGGAAATAAGTTAAGTTTCGCTTTAGGCGACTGGCCAGCAACCTGTCACTATTGTACTTTTTTAATTTAAGTATGTTTAAACCTGATACTATGCTAAAAGCATCTACGAAACATCGTGACTTTGACCAAGGAACGTTTAGTGTGCTCTGCCTACCCCATAAGAGAATACTAGCGTAACATACATAACCTACAGAACTTCTAATAACGAGCCAACCCAAAATTGACCGTATTACAAAACAATTAAAGATAAGTATTGTTGTGCAACGTTAATTCGTTTTTGATGTTCTGAATAACTGCGCAATAGGAAACTAGGTGAGGCTTGTAACCGCTTTTTAATTAAGTGAGGTTGTGTTTTGCGGTTTGGCGGTTACTAGTCGCTAAGGGAATCAGGGCATCTTAAAATGACATGGATTTTATGCAGGATATCCCGAAACTTTGGCACGAATAGAAGACATCACATTTTTATTATTACTTATCATGTCCAACGCCCGGTTAACTGGCAGATTTCACCGAAGGGATAAGTTCACCTTTGTATATGAAGGTCTCATTCTGTTACTTGTATTCCCCGTGTGGTGCCGGGTTAGAATAGCACCTCCCCCTTTCTTCCCGTGGGTGTCGTAAGAGTCGACTCTGGGAAAGGGTTAGTGTATTGTGGGCGATGGGCTAGCAACCTGTCACTGCAATATCACGTTTGACTATCTGGTTACCCTGAAATTGCTAAACGTGGCACTGGATTTTCGAATTCACGTGCTCTGCCTACCCCTCTTGGGAATACAGGCGTGAGTATATGTATGTATGTATGTATGTATTTTGTACAATAAAGAGTTACATACAATAAAGAGTTACATACATTTATGTGCAATAAAGAGCCATATCAAAGAAATGGGTTAGGCCTCCCGCACATAAAGCTAGCTCATAGTGAAAGTGTAGTTTTATGTTTACAACTGAGCTAGCCTAGCTACCCAAAAATAACTGGTTACTAACTGAAATTAATAAAGAGTTGTTGCTTGATCGTCATCGCCCATATATTCACATTGAAGTCAGCACATTAAGCGACTAGTCACCAACTAGTTACTGTGCTGATAACAAGAGGCGCGACATACCTGTGGTTATTATTACTGTTATGTTACATGTTACTGGTTTTTAGGGTTCCGTACTCAAAGGGTAAAAACGGGACCCTATTACTGAGACTTCGCTGTCTGTCTGTCTGTCCGTCCGTCTGTCTGTCCGTCCGTCTGTCTGTCACCAGGCTGTATCTCACGAACCGTGAGAGCTAGAGAGTTGAAATTTTCACAGATGATGTATTTCTGTTGCCGCTATAACAACAAATACTAAAATTAAAATAATAATAATAATTAAGGGGGGCTCCCATAGAAAAACGTGTTTTTTTGCTGTTTTGGGTCTATTTAAATAACTGTGACAGTTAAATACTTGAAATGCTCACAGAATATTTAACTAAATATCTTATTTAAAAAGAAATAATTAAATTAAAATAAAATTAGTATTTAAGGGGGCCTCCCATACAAAAATTCAGATTTTTTGCAGTTTTTGGTACGGAACCCTTCGTGCGCGAGTCCGACTCGCACTTGGCCGGTTTATTTTTTTATAAATAAATAAATAAATACCGGTCGCCACGCTACTGGTAACCATAGTTTCCGTACTAAAGTTGCTAATTTAGTGACTTTGTCGCTAGACACTTCTAGCATAACTTCAAGTTCAAAAACAGATGGAAGTGATAAAACAGTGACAGGTTGCTAGCCTGTAATCTACAACATACCTGCCTAAACCTACCACTTACGACATCCACGAAAGAAACAGAGCTTTTATTCTAAACCCGAGAAGTTCTAGAATATTAGAAAGGACACTATCAGCAATCGCAGTTTAGCCGATACGTTGCCAATGACCAACAAACAAGAACGCAACGTTCCTTACAAAAGTTACAAAACACAGTTTCATAATCTAAAAGCGTGTCGCAGACTAAAAAGATATGATATTTTACATACCATCGAACCAATTGATTACTGACCCACCATAGAACCTATTCACAGTGAACGTCATAGTGACATTGCATTGATTGACAAAGGAAATGTTTATGACGTTTATTGTGACAACGTTTTGCGGTGGGTCAGGAATCAGTTGCTTCGATAGTACATACATACATACAATCACGCCGATTCTCCCAAATGAGGTAGGCAGAGCACACGAAACGTGAAGATAAAAGTATGTTTTGGACTATCACGTTTCGCAGCTACTTCTAGCAACATTTTAATTTTAAAAACATATGGAAGAGATACCCATAATAGTGACAGGTGGCTAGTCTATCGATTAATACTTAAACCTTTTTGTTTTTCTTCCTTCCTTTGCTAAACTATTTGAACATCCGATAAAATGTTTACAGATGTATGTAGTAAGAAACTGTTTTCCTTCGTAAATTTTCGGAAAAGTTCGCATTTATCGTTATCTCTCAAATAGCTTCGGTGCCCATTTGAAAGGGAATTTATTCCGTACAATATATGATAAATATCCAGTATTAAATAATTATTGTAATTGTTTTAAGTAATAAAACGATAAATACGAACTTTTCCGAAAATTTACGAAGGAAAATAATTTCTCACTACATCGTACTACCCTTTAACATGTCAAATCTGACAACTGAAATTTGTTTTCAGTTAGTTAAGTGCCTAAACCGCCAGAGGATAGGGAGCGATATTGACAGATATCCGTTCAGGTAGGGGAAAGGAAGGCAGAACGGACCACTTAAGGAAAAACTCATTTAGAAAAAAGAATGTTATCTTTATGTAAACTTTTAATCCGTACAACTAATCAACACTTTAATCTTTATCTTACTTATTGATCAGACTGTAATTCGAGCATAATTTATGAAGATATGAGATGATTTCTAAAATCAAACTTTGGTCCATTTTACCTTCTACATTTTCCCTTAAGGGCAAAACGAACGGTCACTAATCAGACCATCTTTCGCGCACAAATATAACTTTATCATCGTTGTCGTCTACTCCAGTGCAACCGCAATGTGCTCATGATTGGCAATCTTGACATTCCGCATAATGTCATTCCGTATCATCACCTTCGGAGGAACTGTCACTTTTATTCTTTTTAGTTACCTTTATATCACTCTTTTTACTAGCTTTGCCTTTCGATTATCTTTGTATAGTGTCGTTCTTAGATTTTGTCACTTTCTTCTTCGATTCCTTTACTGAAGACTTTTTTCCTTTGGTTGCACCCCGGTCCGTTTTGCCTGGGGCCGTTTTGCCTTTTAAGTGTTATTAACACAACAAATCAATTTTGAGATTATGTCGCATGTAATGGCCCTCATAGTTAAATATTAGGTCAATAATAATACATTCTATGCATGGAATCCAATGGGACACGTTATCATAAACCAAACAAAACTGGAGGTCAGTCAAAAAACCTAAATTTTACATCAAAATCTAAAAAAAACAAACTTACCTTGCTGTAATTGTGTGCATGCGGGCGATGTTATTGGGCACACTGACCGAGAGAAATTACTTGACTGCCTATTAGATGGCACAACTGATTCATAGATGGAGCTACTAGTTCCGAAATTATGAACGAGTTCCGTTTTGCCCACAGGGTCCGTTTTGCCTTCTGTTCCCCTACAGATGTATTATTGCAGTTATTGCATTTGCTTAGTCTGTGACACTCTTTAGACATCGACGGGTGCGTAAGCTTTGCACAGAACTTGCAATACTTGTCAATTTTATCCCATCAAAAACATTCTGTAAAAAAACTATCCAAGTCTCGTTGAAGCTGCTTGTTTATCTCTAAAAAGTAATGAAATCTA